>JAQZBX010007640.1:0-17204 GCA_029593785.1 Cabassous unicinctus | reverse complement strand
GAAACTTGAGAAGGAACAGCAAACAAATCTCAAAGCAAGCGAAGAGAAATAGTAAAGATCCAAGCAGAAATAAATGAAATTGAGAACAAAAAACAATAGAGAAAATCAACAAAACCAAAAGCTGGTTCTTTGAGAAGATCAATAAAATTGTCAAACTCCTAGCTAGACTAACAAGGAAAAAAAAGAGAGAAGATGCAATTAAATGGAATCAGAAATCAAAGGGGTTAAGTTACAACTGGCCTCACAGAAACAAAGAGGACCATATCATAAGAGGATATTATAAGAAACTGTATGCCAACAAACTAGAGAACCTAGATGAAACGGACAAATTCCTAGAAATGCATGAACAACCTACACTGACACTACAAGAAATATAATAACTTAACAAACTAATCATATTTAAAGAGATGAATCCATCATCAAAAATCTCCCAACAATGAAATTTCCAGAACCAGATGGTTTCATGGGTGAATTCTACCAAACATTTCAAAAAGAATTAATACCAATCCTGTTTAAACTCTTCCAAAAAATTGGAGAAGAGGGAAAATTATCCAACACATTTTATGAAGCCAATATCACCCTAATACCAAAGCCAGATAAAAACACTACAAGAAAAGAAAATTACACACCTATCTCTCTAATGAACATAAATGCAAAATTTCTCAACAAAATACTTGCAAATCGAATCCAACAGCATATCCAAAGACATACATCAAGACCAAGTGGGATTCCTGGTATCGAAGGCTGGTTCAAATTAAGAAATCAATCAATGTAACACACCACATTAACAAATTGATGGAGAAAAAACGCAACATGATGATCTCAATCGACGCAGAAAAAGCATTTGACAAAATCCAGCTTCCTTTTTTGATTAAAAAAAAGCTTCAAAAGATAGGAATAGAAGGGAAATTCCTAAAAATGATAAAAGGCTTTTGAAAACCCAACAGCCAACTTTGTACTCAAAGTGGAAAGGTAGAAAGCCTTCCCTCTAATATTGGGAACAAGATAAGGATGCCCACTGTCACCATTGTTATACAACATTGTACTAGATGTTCTAGCTAGAGCAATTAGACAGGGAGGAAAAATTAAAGACATCCAAATAGGGAAAGAGGAAGTAAAACTCTCTCTATTTGTGGATGACATGATCCTATATTTAGAAAATTCTGAAATGTCTACAATAAAGCTACTTGAATTAATAAATAGTTCAGCAAAGTGACAGGGTACAAGATAAATATGCAAAAATCAGTACTATTTTTGTACACTAGTATTGAACAATCTGAGGAGGAAATCAGGGGGAAAATTCCATTTGCAATAGCAACAAAAGACTCAAATACCTCGGAATATATTAAACCAAAAAAGTACAGGAACTATATGCAGAAAAGCACAAAACAATGCTAAAATAAATCAATGAAGACCTAAACAAATGAAAAGACATTCCATCCTCATGGATTCGGAGACTATCATGAAGATGTCAATCCTACCCAAACTGATTTATAGATTCAATGTAACACCAATCAAAATTCCAACAGCCTAGTTTACAGAAATAAAAAATGCAATTACCAAATTCATTTGGAAGGCAAAGTGCACCTGAATAACCAAAAGCATTCTAAGAGAGAAGAGCAACATAGGAGGAATTTCACGGCCTGCCAAGGAAACATATTAAGGTATAGTGGTCAAAAGAGCATGGTACTGGCATAAAGACAGAGAACATCGATCAATGGAATAGAATTGAGAGTACAGAAATAAACCCTTACTTGTATGGCCAACTTGTTTTTGACAAACCTACCAAGTCCATTGTTAACAGGACAAAACAGTCTTTTCAATAAATGGTGCTGGTAGAACTGGATATCTATAACCAAAAGAATGAAAAAGAACCCCTATCTCACTCCCTATGCAAAAATCAACTCAAAATGGTTCAAAGACCTAAATATAAAAGTCAGGACCATAAAACTACTAGAAGAAAATGTAGGGAAACATCATAAAGACCTTGTGGTAAGTGGTGATTTCTTGGACCTTACACCCAAAGCATGTACAAAAAAAAAATAAATAAGTAAATGGGACCTCCTCAAAATTAAACATGATTGCACTGCAAAGGACTTTGTTAAAAGGGTGAAAAGGGGAAGCAGATGTGGCTCAAGCAATTGAGCTCCCGCCTACCACATTGGAGGTTCCCAGTTCGGTTCCCAGTGCCTCCTAAAGAAGATGAGCAAGACAGTGAGCTGACACGATGGGCTGGCATGGGCGAACTGATGCAACAAGATGATGCAAGAAAAGACACAAGGAGGAAAACATAATAAGAGACACAACAAAGCAAGGAGATGGCTCAAGCAATTAGGCACTCACATGAGAGGTCCCAGGTTTGGTTCCTTGTGCCTCCTAACAGGAAGACGAGCACACAAGGAATAGACACAGCAAGTGCAAACAATGAGGGGCTGGAAGAAACAAATAATAAAATAAAATAAATCTTTTTTTAAAAAGGGTGAAAATGCAGCCTACATGGAGAAAATATTTGGAAATCATATGTCCGATAAGGGTTTAATATCCATGATCTATAAAGAGATGTTACCACTCAAAAATGACCCAATTAAAAAACTTGAATAGACATTTGTCCAAAGAAGAATACAAATGGCAAAAAAAAAAAAAAAAGCATGAAAAAATTCACCACTAATCACTAGGGAAATGTAAATCAAAACTTAGATGAGATATCATTTCACACATATTAGACTGGCCACTATTAAAAAGTCAGAAAACAAGTGTTGGAGAGGATGTGCAGAGATAGGAGCACTTATTTACTGTTGTGGGAATGCAGAATGGTACAGCAACTGAGGACTGTTTGGCAGTTCCAAAAGAAGTTGAATATAGATTTGTCACGTGTCCCTGCAATACCACTACTAGGTGTATGCCCAGAACAACTGAGAGCAGGGCCATGAATAGACCCTCCACACTTATGCTCATAATGGTATTATTCATGATTGCCAAAAGTTGGAAACAACCCAGTATCCATCAACTAATGAATAGATAAAAAAACTGGTTTATTCACATGATGGCATATTATGCAGCTATAAGAAGAAATGAAGTCATAAAGCATATAACAACATGGATGAACCTGGAGGACATTATGTTGAGTGAAGCAAGTCAGACACAAAAGGACAAATACTGTATGACTGTGTTTCTATTAACTAAATATATTGTGTGACATATTGCATGATTCCATTTATTTAAAAGGTAAATATAAATCAATTTATAAATATGAAATTTGACTAGTGGTTATGTAGGGCTAGGGAAGGCATGCTAAGGGGTGTGGAGTTTTTCTTCTTGGAGCAATGAAATAATTCTAAAAGTTTTTGTGATGATGAATGCACAACATTATGATTACACGAAAAGCCATTGATTATACACTTTAGATAAATTCTATGTTATGTGAATATATTTCAATAAAACTGCTTAATAAATAAAGAAATAATTGTACAAGAATAGCCAGAAATAACAGCTATGTACAGCAGGGAAAAATAGAGAGATTGAGAGATGAAGAATTTTCTTGTTTGTATTTTGTTACTATCATTGAAATAATGAAAATGCTCTAATAATGATTGAAGTAAGGAATGCACAAATATGTGATTATACCAAACACCATTAATTGTACACTTTGGATGAATTGTATGCTTTATTAATATATAGCAATAAAATTGATTTGTGAAAAAAAAGAAAAAAGAAAATATAAGGAATTTCCATATACCCCACCCCCCACAGCCTTCCCTACCAAAAACATCCTACATGAGTATGGTACATTTATTTCAATTGTTGAACAAATAGTGTAGCATTGCTACTTATCATGCTCAGTGGTTTACAATATGGTTTACATTTTACACCATACATGTTTATAGGTTCTGAAAAAAATATATATAGCCTGTATCTGTCAATTCAAGACCAGCAGAACAATTCCAATGCCCCACAAATGCTCTATGTTCCACTCATTCTTCCCTCCCCCTCTCCTCAGAACATATTGTAACCACTAAGTTTCAATTTTTGAAAAATAAGGTTCTACTTACATGCATTGATATTGAGGACTTCATATACTGGTCTGTTTTCTTTTATTTGTCCCTCTATTTGAGTACATAGCAGGAATCCCCAAGGTGGAAGTTTAATATTCCTTTGTTTATTGTGTGGGTCTCCACACACTGAGATGACACTCAAAGACAAGATGAACACATTTATATTCTATAGAAGCATGCCAAAGGTACAACCTTTCCCACAACACCCCCGCACCACCACCAGTGCAATGGCCCAGTGACCTTCCCTGCCATATATGCCAAAAGAACAATTCTACCATGTAATTTCAATCACAGACCTCTGCCTCCCCAACAATTGCCTGTTCCTACCTCTAGTCCTGGATAGATCAACCCAACCCCTACCCTCACATTCCACACCTTCAACCCCACTCACATCCCTGTACCACAACCAGCTCCATCCACTGCTGAAACACCCCCTTCTACCTTATCATGGGTTTTGCCCATATTGAGCATCTGCTCAACACACTCTACTCTCATTCTCTCTCCTGATCACCTATCTTCCAGGCTCTAGTTCTGTGAGTCTGCTCAACATGCTTAGGTCATATCAGTGAAGTCATGAAATATTTGTCCTTTAATGCCTGGTTACTTCACTCAACATAAGGTCTTCAAGATTATCCATGTTGCCATGTGTGTCAATACTTCATTCCTTCTTACAGCTGAGTAATACATGGTATGTATATACCACATTTTTCTTAAACATTCATTAGTCGGACACTTGATTTGCTTCAAACTTTTGGCAATAGGAAATAATGCCACTATGAACAATGGTATGCATATATCTGTTCATGTCCCTGTTCTCCTGGGTATATAACCAGCAGTGGTATTGCTGGGTCATATGGCAATTCTATAGATAGCTTCCTGAGGAATTGCCAAACAGTCGTCCACAATGGCTGCACCATTCTATGTTTCCACTTGCAGTGGATGAGGGTTCCCTTTCCTCTACATCCTCTCCAACATGGGTAGTTCTCTGTTGTTGTTTCTAATAGATTCCAGTCTAATACGTGTAAACTGATATCTCATTGTAGTTGTGATTTGCTTTTCCCTAATAGCTAGTGATGTTGAACATCTCTTCATGCTCTTTTTAGCTATTTGTATTTCCTCCTTGGAAAAGTGTCTATTCAAATTTCTTGCCCATTTTTTAAATGGGTTGTTTGATTATTTTCAAAATTTAGGATTTCTTTATATATACTGCATATTAGACCCGTATTGGATAAGTGTTTTCAAAATATTTTCTCCCTTTGAGTAGGCTGCCTTTTCACTTTCTTGACAAACTCCTCTGAGGTGCAAAAGTTTTTGATTTTGAGGAGGTCCCATTTATCTATTTTTCATTGCATTGCTCACACTTTGGGTGTAAAGTTTATGAAGATATACTCCTACAAGGTCTCATACATGCTTCTCTACATTATCTTCTAGGAGTTTTATGGTCTTGGCTCTGATAATTAGTTCTTTGATCCATATTGAATAATTTTTGTAAAGGCTTGAGATGGTGATTTTCTCTCATTCTTTTGGATATGGATGTCCAGTTCTCCCAGCACCATTTGTTGAAGAGGCAATTCTATCCCAGTTGAGTGGAGATCTTGGTGGACTTGACTGGTCAGTTGACCATATATGCAAGGATATATCAGAACTCAGTTCAGTTCCATTGGTCAGAATGTCTGTCCTTGTGCTGAAACCATGATGTTTTGACCACTGTAGCTTTGTAGCATGCTTTAAAGCCAAGTAGTGTGATTCCTCCCTTTTTCAATATATTTTTGGCTACTTGGGTCCCCTTGCACTTCCAAATAAATTTCAAAATTGGCTTTTCCAATTCAGTAAAAGTTGCTATTGTAATTTTTATTGGGATTGCTTTATATCTGTGAATCAATTTGGGTAGGACAGATATCTTAATGATGTTTAGTCTTCCAATACATGAACATGGAATATTCTTCCATTTATTTAGGTCTTCTTTGATTTCTTTTCACAATTTGTGTAGTTTTGTGTGTACAAGTCCTTTTCATCTTTAGTTAAGTTTATTCTTGGATATTTTATTCTTTTAATTACTATTGTTAATGGAATTTTTTTCTAGATTTTCTAACTTAGTATTCAGGGTCCATGTTTAGAACATCTAAACCCTCTGTCTAGATGTTCTGTCTCATGGTGATAATGATGAATTAAATACCCTAACTATGATTGTAGAGGTATCTATTCCCTTTTTTGCCTTCTGTATTTGGGACACCCTGGTTAAGTGCATAAATATTTATGATTTTTCTTTCTTCTTGATTTTTCATACTCCTTTGTCTCTTACAGTAGTTTCACATTTAAAGCCTATTTTCTCCAATATTGGTATAGCAACTCCTGCCCTTTTTTTGGTTATTTTTTTGCATGTAAAATTGCTTTCAGACTATTCACCTGCAAACTCCTTGCATCCCTGGGTCTAAGGAGAGTTTCTTGTAGACAGCATACGGATGGGTCATATTTCTTTATCCATTCTGCCAATCTGTAACTTTTGATTACAGAGTTTAATCCATTAACATTCAATGTTATTACTTTCAAAGCAGTATTTACATTAGCCATTTTTTTGTTTAGGTTTATATATGTTATATTTTGTTTTTATTTCTCTTTTTATTCTTTCAGTTACTCTTACTAAGAATTTTCCTTTCTAATGTCTCCTACAACCCTCTCTCTACTGCTTTTTCATCCTGCAGCATTCCCGTTAGTATTTCTTGAAGGGCAGGTTTCTTGTTGGCAAACTCTTAATTTCTGTTTATCGGTGAATATTTTGAACTCTTCTTCACTATTGAATGCCAGCTTTGCTAGATACAGAATTCTTGGCTGGCAGTTTTTTTCTTTTAGCACCTTAACTATGTCATATCACTGACTTGTCACATACATTGTTAAGATGAGAAATCGGTGCTTAATCTTATCAAGCGCCCATTATATGTCATGGATCTTTTTTCTCTTGCTTCTTTCAGAATTCTCTCTTAGTCTTGGCAATTTGATAAGTATTTGTCTAGGAGTAGGCCTGTTAGGATTTATTTTGTTGTGAGTGCACTGAGCTTCTAGGAAATGTAAATCCATGGTCTTCAAAAGAGTTGGGGAATTCTTAGCCATTATTTCCTCCAAAAGTCTTTCTGCTCCCTTTCCTTTCTTTTCTCCATCTGGGATGCCTAGAATGTATATGATTATGTGTTTAGTGCTGCCATTCAATTTTCTGAATCCCCGCTGTATTTTTTCTACCTTTTTATATATCTGTTCTATTATGTGTGCAGTTTCAGATGTTCTATTTTCAACCTCACTAATTTTTTCTCTGTTTGTTCAAATTTTTAATTTCTTGCAATATGCATTTCATCTCAATCAGATGTTATCTTTTTATGTATATTTATGATTTCTTCTGTATGTCCCTCCAGTGTTTTCTTCATATGCTTTCTCTCTTCCTTTACTTCCTTAATTTGTTTCATGATATTTGTTTGGCATTCTTCATTAGTTGTTCCATGTTCTGTGTCTCTTCCTACTTTTTCGTTAGTTCATTAGACTGTTCCATGTCTCCCTGTTTCATAGTATGGCTTGTAATTTTTTCCTGGTGTCTAGGCATGTGTTTATTTTGATGGGCTTATTCCATTAGTTAGCTTCTCTTTTAGTCTAGGGTTTTGTTTCATTTTGTTTTGTGTTAAGGGTCCTCTTTGACACTTGATTGTACTTATTCTATATTCCTGCCATTTTCTGTGTTCCCTTATAAAATTATTAGTGCCATAGAAAAGGAAAGGAAGAAGAAGAGAAAAAGAATAACAGTAATAATTAAAAAGATAGAAAAGGAACCATAAAAGAGCCAGGAAAAAATAAGTAATAAGAGTGAAACATCATAAAAAATAAAAAGGAATAAGAATAAGAAAGATGGAATAAAAATGAAGCAAGAAAAAATAGAATAAAATAAAAGACTGAAAAGATGAAAAGATAAGAAAGAAAATTAAGACCAAACAAGAGAAGGTGAAGTGAAAGAAAAACAGTGGAAGAAGGAATAAAAGAAGATAAGTAAAGAAACTAAGGAGAAAAAGGGGGAAAGAAGGAAAAGGAAAAAAATGGATGTAAAGAAAAAAGAGAAAAAAAACAGGCTTCCCTCTTAGGCCACTTGCAACTGTCTCAGACTGACAGTGCTCACCTATCAATCACTCAAGAGTTTGCCTTCCACAGGTAATGTACCCAGTTTTAGAGAATAAAATAAAGAATAAAAAATATAAAATATAAAGTATAAAAAAAAAACAAATTAAAAAAACTATAATATAATCTCAGGCCACAGATTTTATAATTCCAATTTACAAATTGCCAGCTAGCTGCTGGATTGCTCTCTGGATCCTTTCTCTCAGGACTGGTTGTTCCTCTTACAGTGCCTTGGCTGCCTCCCCGCTGCTCCCTATCTCTCAGGCTGGTTAGACTCTTTTATTCTTTTTCCTTTTTCCTTAGGAGGTACTGGGGATTGAACCAGGGACTTTGCATATGTGAGACAGGCTTTCTACCACTGAGCTCCACCAACTCTACCCGTTGGGCATTTGAAGTCTTTGTCTGTCTCTCTGAAGCCCTTTTTCCCTCAGGACAGTTGGACTTTTGACAGTTTGCTGCCTGTCTCTTCAGGGTTCCCTCTCTCTCAGGCTGTTAGGCTCCTGTTGGCCCACCCCTTCATTGACCTAGTTCCTCTCTCCCTCTGCTGGTGGGTGTGACAGCCTACCTGATCAGCTTGCCCCCTCCCTCTCCCTGGAGCTGCTTCAGGGCTGGCTGGCAATTTTTTCCCATTTGTTCTGATGGCCCTATCTCCCCTCCCCCTCACACCTTTCTCCCTCTGAGTTTGCTGGATGCCCGTCCCATACCGGTTTGCTGCTTCTCCACAGAGGTATCTCTTTCACCCTCCACTTGCTGGTCTGGCTACAGCCAAAATTCATAGCAGGCTCAGCTGGCCAAACTCACTGAAGTGAAACCACTCTCTGTCCTCTGCCAGAACCTTCTTCCTCCCAGGCAGGTAGACCTCCTTCACCCTCTCAGTTGGCTGCAGTGAGCCTGGAGTTTTATCGAGGCTATTTGCCTTTTGGGTGGGGGATATGTGCCATTTCCAGTCAAGGGGATGAGTAACTCAAACTTTTCATTTCAGCCTCTTCCTCTCTTTGTCCCTCTCTGCCTTGGATGATGCACAGCACTCTCCTGATATGCAGATCCCCAAAGCAACTCCATCAGACAGCTCCACTGTTTTTGTGAAAGAGTTGAGACCTGCCCACCTGCTCTGATATTATCTTCTGGGAGTCCATATTATTAAGTCTTAAAATTGTCTGTGAAACATTTTCTCTTGAGTTTGATATGCCATAATTAAATTAAATTAAATTAAATTAAATTACTCTTAATTAAGAGTACTTGAAAATGTTGTTTTCTAGTTTATTCTCAAATACTTTAGAATTTTAAATGTGCTAATAATATTTTTCCCTATGGGCTATTCATGTCTCGAGTATACATTTCTTTAGGAGATTCTAAAGTATGATAAAAATACGTTTAATTAGAATTATGTTAACACTCTTCTACTTCTTGAATGTGATCCTTTAAATTCTTGAAGTGCCATGAATCCTTTCATGCTGCTGACTTTTCTTCAAGGAAGTGTATACCTACTGGCAAAAAGATTCCCAATGCATTAGTCCAAATGAGTCATACTAATCCCATTAATTTTGAAGTATTTGCTAAAGGAGAGGGATTGTGATTTGTTTAGGGATTGATAAGTGAATTAATTTTGGACAGTAGGAAGTAAGAAATATTTGGCCAGTTTTGGTCCATATTTATTCATTACTAAAAAGGAATAAATGCAAGGTGTCTCTTGTCTTCTTCTGGATATAATAATCTGTTGAAGTGACTGCTGAGGCTACAGTTCTCCTAGCTTGAAGACGAAGAAATTTAAAGAATAGTAGTTTGTTAATGACAAGATTGAGTGACGGTTCTCTCCTACACTTAGGGCCTTCACTGCCTCAGGTCTTCCTGGGTTTTTTGCTTATTTTGTTTTTTCCATCTCTTCCTAACCCCTGACTCATCCATTTAGGCAGTCTGAAGCAAGTTGCAACTCAAAACAATTTGTCAAGACTCATTTCTTTGAACATACTGCAAGTGTATTTTTGTCATGGATATTCCAAGATAACATTTTAGACATTGATATACAGGTAGACTCCAAGAAATTCATGATGGGTTCTTGGAAAAGATATTTCAGAGACATCTCTGATATTTCAATCCCTTGTTTTCCTCAGATTGGATGTTACAAGACTGGATGTTATAAGGAAAGTATCAGACACACCTGAGATTATTAATGTTAATGCAGAAAATATAGAGAGTAATAAAAAATCAATAGTGAAAAAAACACCTAAAAGTCATGTGCATTTGTATGTCCATGAGTGTTTTATTTCACATTAAACAGCCACAAAAATTCAAGTGATTATAGTTAAACATGCCACACCAGAGATCAGAGCAAAGATGAAAACAATCGTTAAATATAAAGAGACACACCCAGCAAGGTGAAAATACATTATATCATACTGTAAGGATTATTTAAGGATTTAGAACCATATAGAATGACCTTTATATGAAGGATAGCCTCAATATCATAGAGTGAGTGAATGGCAGTGAGAATTGATATTGGGATTCACATGCAGCATTCATGACCGTGTTACAGCTGCCTGCTCTTGTCTGCTTGGGGCAATGAAGGAGGCTTGCTATTTCAAAAGCATGAAAATTTAATCTGCATAGGGATTATAAAGAATAAGGAATACATTCCAATACTGGGCATTTGAGCAACTAGGAGAAGGAAACATCTGAGTTAATCTAATCAGAGCTAAGGGGAAAAACAGAATTAAATCTAACAAATAACATAAAGAAGGAACGGGCACCTTGAAACACATGCAAGAATATGCATGCAATGTAAGTATTTCTTCTTGGAAGAAATAGACTCTGGAAAATAGAATTCATGGAGAATACGGAGGATATGGCAATCAGAACCCCTACATGTAAAGCTATTGATGAGAAGTTAAAGATTAAAAGTTCTCAAATCCCTATCAGAGAATTAGAAAATTTTAATTTAATATAGTAAAGCCCAGTGTCCATATTTATCTAAAACAGAAGCAGAACCACAGAGCCATTTTGCCATTCTCCTCATGGTCTCTTATAGAACCAGAGTAGAAGATGCCTTTCTTTGAACTAGGAAGAATGTTTATATTTTTACAATAAGCAATGAAGCAAAGTCTCATATATTCAAGGGACCTAGAGACTAAAGTGCCATTCATTATATTATATAAGGCAAGATCTATTGGAAGGCCCCTTTCTGAAACTCAGCAATAACATTAAACAGCAAGCTAATAGAAATTTGAACAACTGTCTGTTAAAGGAACTTTGCAAATAAGACAGGTTCAATTTTTTATAATACCTGGAAATTTATCTCTCTGAGAAATACACACATATCTGTTTGATTGATATACATTTGGAAATGATTATTCTAAGTAAAAATTTCAGCCATCTGGACTGTACTGAGTTAATTAATAGAGTTTTTCTTTTGCGGGAAGGGAAGTAATCAAATTTGTGATTATAGTATTAATTGTTCTATGAAAATTGCTGTAGTCAGCAGCTATAATGAAATTAGAAGGCACGCTTAATCCTACTAAATAATTTTTCATTATCTCCAAATTTGATCAAACTCTTTTGTTAAACAAATTAATAATGATTAATTAAATCTTACTATGACTGAAATGCTATAAATTCTCACTTTGAACAATGAGATTCTTGAAACTTTAAAATTGCCTGGACCAATTTTATGGTTTCAAAAATCTTGTCATTTTGCTAAAATAAAAGTAATTATTAGTCACTTATCCATGTTATATTTATTTTAAATTTAAATCTGAATTATATTGACAAATGCACAAACTCTTAATATAAAAAATTATCAAAATTAAAATGTTTAAATTTCAAATAATGAGACAATAATTTCTGTAATTTATTCTATGAAACCAACTTCACCCTAACACCAAAACCAAATAAATATACTACAAAAATAAGAAAACTACAGAATAATATCTCTAATAGATGCAAAAATCCTCAACAAAATACTTTCAAACCTAATCCAAAAGCACATTAAAAAATTATACACCATGATAAAATGGGTTTTCTCCCAGCTATGCAAGAGAATCAACTAGTGTAATAAACCACATTGAATAATTGAAGAAGAAAAATCACATGATACTCTCAATTAATGCAGAAAAGGAATTTGACAAAATACAGACCCCTTTTTTGATAAAAACACAACAAAATATAGGAAATAGAAGGAAGCTTTCTCAATATGGTAAACTGCATATATGAAAATAAACAACAGCTAGCATTGGACTCAACGGTGAAAGTCTGAAAGCTTTCCCACTGAGATCAGTAACAAGACAAGGATGCCCACTGTCACCATTGTTAATCAATATTGTGCTAGAAGTTCTAGCTAGAACAATTAGACTAGACAAAGAAATAAAAGGCACCCAAATAGGAAAAGAAGTAAAACTTTCACTATTTGCTGACGATGTGATCCTATGTCCAGATATTTATGAAAAATCCACAACAAAGCTATTAGAATTAATAGACAAGTTCATCAAAATGATGGATACAAGATTAATACACAAAAATCAATAGTGTTATGATACACTACTGATGAGCAATCTGAGGAGGAAATCATAAATAAATTTCATTTATAAAAGCAAATAAAAGAATCAAATATTTAGGAATACACTTAACCAAAGACAGAAAGGACCTGTATTAGATAACTGAAAAAAACATTGCTAAAAGAAATGAAAGAAGTCTTAAATAAACGGAAAGACATTCTGTGTTCATGGACTGGAAGACTAAATATCATTAAGATGTCAATTCTGCCCAAACTGATTTACAGATTCAACACAATCCCAATAAAAATCCCAACAACCTTTTTTGCACAAATGGAAAAGCCGATAATCAAATTTATTTGGAAGGGTGAGGGGACCAGAATGCAAAAAATGTCTTAAAAAAGAAAAATGAAGTAAAGGACTCTCACTTCCTGACTAAAGAATATTACTTAGCTCCAGTGGTAAAAACAGCATTGTACTGGAATAAAGACATACAGATAGACCAATGGGTCTGAATTGTGAACTCAGAAATAGACCCTCACATCTACAGTCAAGTGATTTTTGACAAGGTGGGCAAGACCTACCAGCTGAGACCAGAAGAGTTTATTCAACAAATATTGCTGGGAGAACTGGATAGCCATATACAAAAGAAAGAAGACCCCTATGTCACACCGTATACAAAAATTAACTCAGAATGGATCAAGGACCTAAATATAAAAGTGACAACCACAAAACTCCTAGAAGAAAATAGGAAAACATCTTCAAGAACTTGTGGTAAGTGGTAGTTTTTAAACCTTCCACCCAAAGCATGAACAACAAAAGAAAAAATAGATAAATGGGACCTCCTCAAAATTCAACACTTTTGCATCTCAAAGGACTTTGTCAAAAGGATGAAAAGGCAGCCCACTCAGCCAGAGAAAATATTTGGCAATCACATATCTGATAAAAGTTTAATACATCCACAACATACAAAGAGATCATACAACTCAACAATAAAAACAAAAACTACCTGATTAAAAATGGGCAAAAGACTTGAAAAGACAATTGACCAAAGAAGAAAATAAATTGCGAAGAGACACATGAAAAAATGTTCACATCACTAAGGATTAGGAAAATGTAAATCAAATCTAGAATGAAATATCATTTCACACCTATTAGAATGGCCACTATTAAAAAGTTGGAAAATTACAAGTGTTGGAGAGGATGTGGAGACATAGGAACACTTATTCATTGTTGGTGAGAATGAAGAATGGTACAGCCACTGTGGAGGACTGTTTGGCAGTTCCTAAGGAAGTTGAATATAGACTTGCCATGTGACCCGGCAATACCATTTCTAGGTATATGCACAAAAGAATTGAAAACAGTGACACGAACACCAATGTTCATAGCGGCATTACTCACGATTGCCAAAAGTTGGAAACAACCCAGATTTCCATCAACCGATGATTGGATAAACTATTTGTGGTATATACACAAAATAGAATATTACGCAGCAGTAAGAAAAAATGAAGTTGTGAAGCATATGACAACATGGATGAATCTGGAGCACATTATGTTGTATTTAGCAAGCCAGAAACAAAAGGACAAATATTGTATGATTGCAATATTATAAACTAAATATATTGTGTAAACTCATGGAATTAATAATTAGAATATAAGTCACCAGAAAACAGAATGAGGGTAGAGAATGGAAAACTGAGGGTTAATCTGTGCAGAATTGGTTAAAAGTTTGTAAATCTTTGGAAATGAATTTGAAATGGTGAGAGCATATCATGGTGTTTTGACTAGTAGAGCTTTTATATGGGTATTACAGTGAAATGGAAAGTTTTAGGGCATGTATATTACTAGAAAGAAAGCTCAAAAGTGTAACATAGGATTATATAACATAGTGGAACTTCATGTAAATATGAATATTGGAGATATTGCATAATAAGACTGTTTTTACAAAATATAAATACAAATATGCTAGAGAGACAGAAACAGAATAGCAGCTATGTACGCAGGGGAAGCATAGAGAGATTGAGAGGTGATGAGCTTTGCTTGTTTACTTGGTTTGTTTTTGTTTCATTATTATTATTACTGAAATAATGAAAATGCTCTAAAATGATTGAAGTAATGAATGTACAACCATGTTATTATTATGATTACCATTGATTGTACACTTTGGATGGATCTATGCTTTATTAATATGTACCAATAAAACTGATTTGTTTAAAAATGTTTAAATTTTAATAATGAGATAATAATTTGTATAATTTATGATATATTTAGAACCAAATAATTTTAATTTTGAAAGTTTTACTTTTATTTTACTCTAATTGGGATAAACTATATATGATATAGTAGAAATTTATATTAATATTATATTAAATTCAAATATGAATGTTTAAATGCATACATAATATCTCCAGGAAAATTTGTTTAAAAAGCTAAATATTCCATTCACTTGAAACATTCATTCATCAATGCATAGTTAAGGATGAAAGCAAATATGCACTAAGAATATGTAACTATTCCTTTATATTGAATTTCGAACTACTAAAAGGGATGGACAAATCTTCAAAATCTCTTTTGCTTCTAGGACTATTAAAGCTGTTTATATGCCCCAGATTAATGTAATTTAAGATTAATGAGTCTTTGATATATTACCCAACACAGCATGAGTGAGACAAGGCCAGAAGCTTCACATGCTGAAGGTATATTTCCCTATGGATAACATGAAATATAAAGCCTTTTGTTAGCTACTCTTACATAATGAGGCTATCATATATTCCAACTGTAACTTATGTCTATAAATACATTTCAAAATTAAACTTTCTGATACACTTCCCAAGTTTTCTGTGAAAAAATATTATAAATAAATAAGAATTCTTCTTTCTCTCCCTCTCTATTTTTCTCGCTCCTGTTGCCTTCTTTCTTTCTTCTTTCTCTTCTTCTCTCTGTCTCTCAATCTCAAACTCTGTGTCTTCCAAAGTTTTATTGTTTTTTTACCATCAACTGGACACCTTTAGTGCTCATCATTGAGTTTCAGGTCAAAGTAAAAGGAAAACAAGGTGATCTCCTTATCCATATCTTATATCATGATCTATGAAAATGTAACATCACCTTAGTCTCAATAACATCTTATCTCACTGAAAACATGTTTAGGTAATATTCAATAGATGTGTTCCTATTTTCTGATTTTATTTTTATTCTGTTGTTAAAATTCCTTGAACCACTGTATGAATTTTTTCATTAATTTATAATTTGAAACTGATATTGTCATTCTTGCTTTTTATCTGAGTATTTGCCTGGAAAATATTCGCACATTTTTTATTGATATTCAAAATTTCCTTTGTCATTTGTGTAGTGAATCTCTTATAAAAATGCTCTAATTTATTTTTTGATAAATCTTTAATTGAATTTGAACATGAATATATATAGAAAAAATGCACAAATCATAGGCTTACAGCAAAAGAATTATTACACATTGTGTATAACTAAAAAATGAAATCTACATGAAAATATATTTTTAAAAGCAATACAGAATCCCAACCCATTCCCTTCCCATCACAACTGTACAATCTCTTGACTTCTAGCATTTAGATTGTATTCTATTTTTTAATGTAAATTCGAATGCCATATCGTTTTGTTATTAAATTTCTCTATCTTTAAACTGATATTGCATCTATTCAACTACAATAGATATATAATTATTATAGCTTGACAGCTTATGTAAATTCTCCGATTATGAAATTTTCCAAAAACAGGTAAAATATACATTAAGTCAAAAACTGTTTTGAGGAACAAAATTGTTCATTATATGCTGATAAAGGAGTCAATTCAACAAGAAGATACCACAATTATAAATATATATGCAACTAAGAGCAGAATCCCAAGAGTTATGAAGCAAAATATGGCAGATTTGAAAGAAAAATAGATCTATATCAATAGTAAGAGATTTTAATATACCACTTCCAATAAAGAAAAAAATATCTAGACATAAGATGAATAAGAAAATAGATGACTTGAATGAATGAACTAAATAGCCCTAGCAGACATATGTAGAACACTGCCCCCAACAACAGAAAACAAATTCTTCTTGAGTGTGCATGGATAGTTCTACAGGGCAGACCATATCTTCTATCACAAAACAAGTGTAGATAAATTTAAAAATATTGAAATCATACAGTGTATATTTTCCAACCACAAAGTAATGAAGCCAAATCAATAACAGAGGAAGAAGTGAAAAATTTGCACATACGTGGAAATTAAACATAAACTCTCAAGCAACCTATGGGTTAAAAAGGAAATTAGAATCAAAATTAGGAAATATCTTGAGACAAATGAAAATGAAAACACAACATACCAAAACAAAACATGGATGGAGCAAAACATTTGTGAGAGGGAAATATATACCTCTACATGCTTACATTAAAAAGGAAGAAAAAATGAAAAAAATGAAAAAATGAATAAAATAGTTGAAAATTTCCTAACTATTAGGATGAATGTGAAGAAGAACAAGGAGGAGGAGGAG
>JAQZBX010007639.1:0-50006 GCA_029593785.1 Cabassous unicinctus | reverse complement strand
TCCTTAAAAAAAAAAAAGGCACCAGTAGATAGATAGATAGAGAGATAGATATGATGGAGATAGAGATAGACACACACACACACACACACACACACACACACACTTAAACAGCCTTGGGTAGCCACTTTAGTTCATTGGCTATCCGAACATTTCAATCTCTCCTAGTGATGGTGGTAGGGTGGATTGTAATCAAAGAGAACAGGTTCCCCCCAGGCAGATGCTGGTGAGAAGAGGGAGAAGTCAGAAGAAAGGCCTTCTCAGCCAGGATCAGAATGCGCTGCATTTTTCAGGGTGGTGGTCTATGTATTTAGGACCTACAAACGAACTTTTCCATCAATTAAAATAACCACAAAAGTCCAGAAAGACAAAATCTGGGGCAGCAGTTGAACAAGAAGGAGCAAACCAGGAACTATTGGAAGACTGACTGTTGTCATCATCATGATGAGCAGGACATGTAAGCCAGAAATTTTTACCAGCTGTTTAGTCCAGATTTAAATGCTACTGAACACAGCCTAGGTAGAGACAACAACGATCTGGGTTAATCTCCTTGATTCAAATCCAGGCAATGGGGAATGGGAACTCTTGCATTTCTCTCTGCCCTGCTATGAACTTTTGGTTATCCTGTACCATTTCCATTTTGCCTTCTCACTCCATGTACCAACAGATTCTCTTTTAACTGACTGTGCTACTGGAAGAAATTCCTAGAATATTACAATTTCTCTTTCTATTACACATGTTGCCCCAAAGAATGTGTCAGTCGGTACTAAAGCAATAGTCTCAGGGAAGACAGCTAACTTACATCTGATGACAACATCACACTAAGATAGTTGTAATATGTGGACTTCAGAGAGAGCACATGGCATTGATAGGATGGCCCCAGAGCAGCTGGAATAGGCAAGCAGGGTACCTGTCTCAAAGCCCAGGGAAGACCATTGGCTAGAAAACGTTTCCTCTTTGTTCTTTCTTGTTGCTCATAACAGGGTGAAATGGATTTCTAAGTCTAATAGCCTGAAGTAGGCATTGGCCTGATAACTTTCATGGGCATTCGGGTTTACTTTGTGAAAGCAGAATCAACTATAAAAATGATAGGAATTTAGGGTTGTTAGTGGTTATTTAAATATTTTTTTAAGAATGAATTTGCAAGAGTTTAATGCTTAAGGGCGTTTAGGATTCTCAGAGAGCCTGAGGTGCTTTAGGGTATATAGAGACCAGGTAGTGTTCAAATGAGCCCAGAGTTACTGAATTCCTTGAATCTGTTGTGAGACCTTCCTTGGTTCCTGCAAATATATTTGTTATTTGTTCATATTGTCATTTCCAGGGTTGGTTCCAGCACTACATCAGCAGATGGGACTCTTGGGCACAGAAGTAGTATAGAAGGGGTCAGCAGATTCCATGGTCACCTATCCGAACTAACCAAACGGGCAATTAGTTCTGTGGACTATTTGGTTTGGTAATAAAATGAATGATTTTTCTCCAATCCCTCAAGTTCTTGGTTCTCACAAAACTTCCTTTGAGAATGTAGCTGATGATACTTCCACTGTAATTCTGCAGGGAAAGACGGTTGCTGACAGAGTCTTGTTTGTCACCACCCTCTAGGCACTTTTTGGATTTTTGATTTTAAGGGCCTTGGAAACCATTTCACTATGTGTCTCCATTTCCCTAAATACTGAGTAGTTTCCTTCATTCCGATGGGGGGCGGGGCGTTGGGAATTGCTACCCAGCATGCCTGTGGTGTGAGCTTCGTAAGGCTCTACCTTCACCTCCCCTTCCTTTGCTTTCGTTAACTTTGTGGGTAACTAATCTGTAGAAATCCTTCAGTGACCTTCGGTAGACTTGGCACTCATCAAGATGGAGATTTGCGAGTTCTCCGGTGGGTGGCAGAGACCCGGGGCTAACACAGGGGAAGCTGCACCTGGAATGGACCCATTTGCACCGATGGCACTGGGTCCTGCACTATCTGCGCAGCCCTAAAAATAGCTCTCAATTAACATTGCGTTTCAAGAATTGGAAAATTTCCCAGAAGTCCATTCTTTTTTCCCTTTCCTATTTCATTACATTTTGCAGTAATAATACACAAGCCTGCAGAAAACATGACGGGTAATGAAAAAATGTAATTAATACAAGCAGAGTAAAGCATGTTTTTTTCTCTGTTGTCCTTGCAGAAAATTGCTGCTTTAAACCAAGCAGGATGTGAAAATGCATACCCCCCCCCCCCATAATCTGCTGTGGTTTGTAAATATCTTATGCAAAACAGTTAAGTCAACTGTCAGATTTTTTTGGTTTGTATGTTTGTTTTTACATTCAGTCACATATCCTTGTAAAGTTTTTTTTTTCCCCCTGCAGGACAAATTGAGTGATTTGGATAACTGTTTTTGAGTGGCATGGAGAGTAATGGTGGTGATGGTGAGGCTTTTCAATAATAAACCCAAAGGCAGAAGGAGAAACTTCTTTTTTGGACGGTTGCTCTGTTCATTGATCTTATCTGACGTTAAGTTTGCTGCCTCTCTGTAGACTCAATTTTGGTCCAGGACTTGGGACAAAGTGGACGTCCTTGCTACTATTTCACACCAACCCTCCTCCCCCCGGCCCCATCCCATCCTGTTAATCGAAATAAAGTGACAAAGAAGCCAAGAGGCTGTGGCATATGCCAGCATTCCTCAGACCATTTCAATTCACTTATCTATACCACGAGTAATATCTAGATGTGTCTGACTAGAAGGTCACAATAGAATTTCAAAACTGAAATATAAAACATTATTCCCAACACATCTTTTGAGGCCAGACAGAAAACTGCTTAGGGTTTTTTTCATTTGTAGTTCCTTTGTCTTTTTTTGTTTAACTGCAGCTGTCATGCGTTATTGGTTATTGTTTATTTCTATCTTGTTCTGGGTTCTGAAGCTTTCTCCACCTGCCCCTCAGGCCCTAGTGTATGTGAACTTTCAGATTTCGCCTGGGAACTGCCGGCCTTGTCCCCTCTGCTCTGCCTGGATCCCTGGTGAAGGTAGGTTTCCCCAGTTGAAAGGCAGTGTCTCTCTCCTGTGGCATTCTGGGCAGCCATTTGGAGTCCCAGATGTAGGAAATGAAATAATCCACGCTCACAGAGTCACAGAGTGCCCATCTGGCACACAGGAACCTCGCACCATAGAAGCACACAGGCGTGAGCTCACTTTTGTTGTGGCATTTCATAAACAGAGCTGCAGCCAGCTAAAGGACTTTGGGATGATAACACTCATTTTCTGCTCCCTCCCCTCTTTCTGCCTGCACCCACCAACACACACACACACTTCACCTTAAAGTTAAAATATAGGGGCCAGGGAGTTAAAAATAAAATAAAATAAAATAAATCCATCCTCAAAAAGGTAACATTTTTTTTCCGGAGGGTTTGAAGGAGAAATTTCTATTAACAGCTAAATCCCACCCCACTACCTTTCCAGTCCTTGTTATTGTTTTTATTCCTCCATTGTAGGGACTCACAGGCGATGGTGTGAAATGTGACCAATCAACTCTTAGCTAACTCACTTCTGGTACATCACCCTAAAAATAAGGAAAAGCAGCGGTGGGAGTGATTTCATAAATCACACAACTGTTTTCTAGTCCTGAAACCAAATTCATAGGAGAACTTAGTAAATGACCTCAACTCTTTCTTTAGTTTTCTTTTGAGTGCTTGTGCCAAAGTAGGAGCAACAGAAGCCTGACAAAAGGGATGTTGGCTAGAGAACACCTTGGGTTGTTTGTGCATAAATGCAGAAGGGGTGACTGTCCCCACAGATGCATTTGCAGAGATTCAACCCCCAACTATAATTAAAGAGCAAGGCAGATGTGAAAACTAAGCCTGCAAGGGGAGGGTATAATTGTTCTACAGGCGCCTCTTTAATCTATGGCTCTAAGTCTATCATCCTTGGGAAACACAGATTTCTTAGAGACCTAACAACAAGAGTGAGAACGCTCACGGAGCAGGGCACTCAGGACACTGAAGAAGTGCAGTCTGCAAGGATGGAGCTTAAATTAAAGACTGGTTAAGAAACGCACTGATTTGTATTATCCTGGCATTAAAATGAGGGGGAAAATCATCTTAGATATTTCACTTGATGTTGTTCCGAACTGTTAAAAAAAACAACACAAAAACACAAAAAAACAAACATCAGGTTGCATTGCCCTTCCCAAATATCACATTCAGCTCTCTCAGCAGTTCCAGCCTCCCCAGGAAACATTTCAAAGCAGCTAGATTTTTTGGCCCCAGAGAGGAGAGGAGGCTGATCACCGTATCATGGGCAGGGCCCATCCTTAGCCCCCACTGACCAAGCTTTACACAGGAGAAATGAGGTGGCTGGAAGGTGTCCCAGTGGAACAGAGGTCTTCCTGGACTCACAAATATTAGGGAGAAGAAAAACAAATGGATCTGTCCTCAGGAGACTCACTCACAACTCTCAAGCATCGCTCCTGTCTTCCCCAAGAATGGGATCTGCTTGTTTGTGAATCCAAAGCACCAAGTGAGAAGCACAATGCGATGTTTGTAAATATGATAAACCATTACAATATTACAGCTTTTCATTTGGAAAGCCATTTAGGCAAGAAATGATTACTGACCCATGATATGTAAATGACGGAAATGCAGAAATTAGTATTTGGGTCAACTCGTGTATTTTTCAACCATGAAATGAAAATCTCAGTGTTCACATTCCAATTCATACATGAAAGCACCACGGTGCTATTAGTTAACTATTGTGTTAATTTATTATTGTCTTAGTTAATGTTTTCAGCACCGTCATGAAGTTATAGCTCTACTTTCAATGCGCTGATGTTGCTGTTGAAAGAGGGGAACATGTTCCTCTAAACCAATTGGTTTCCAGAGGGAACTCGCATTAGTGATTCTGAAGGAGCGATGAGAGGACCCTCCCCAAATATTTCAAGTATGGGATTTTACTCTGATTTCTCTTTATTTGAGTTTATAAAAAACACAAGGACATGTTGGATAACTATATTACTGTGACTGGGTCCTACGTGCCCCTGGGGACACACACACACAAAATGCCAAAGAAGGATCTTTGCCTTCAAGGTTAAAGCAGAAGATACTCACTATAAAAATGGCAGAAGAACTCAGGAGGAGAGAGCAATTGGGAGAGCTTCCTGGAGGAGGGGATCTTTAAGCTGGTTCTGAAGGGTTGTTAGACTTCAGGAGGTGAAAAGAAGATACACCATTTCAGGTGGACAGCAAGGCAAAGCCCCAGAGGATGAGAACTCCTGCTATGTGAACTGAGATCCCACTTCACTGAAACAGAAGTGGGTGTTAAAAAGCCCCGGGTATAGGAGCGGCTACAGAGAGGTCAGATTGCAGCTGAAACCACACTGAGGTGGGCCCTTGAAGACCACTGAGGGTCCATTTCAGGGTGAGCCAGGAGAGGATTGGAAAACTGTCAGACTGTGTAGATTATGTAGAAATGCAGCAAGGGTTGGAGCTGGCAGAGAAGGAGGCAGGAAGGCAAGTTGGGAAATAGGAATAGCAATGTGAAAGGTAGAGAAAGAGAGCCTGGAGCTGGGGTATTTTTGTGCATGTGTATTAGGAGGACTGGCATAGGGATGGAAAGGAAAGGGTGGGTCTAATAGAGATGAGTTTAAATGCTGGCATGCAGTGAGACAGATTTACTGTCAACCCTTAAATTCAGTGGGCTTAAAGAGCAAAATGAGTATATGATGCAGAGAGTAAGTGAAGTAAGGAAATGCTGATGGTTTTGCCTTTTAATCTTATTAATTGGCTAGAGGGAACCCTCTGTATTTCTGTTGTGCAAGTAAACCTCTTCTTCTCATAGCCAGATTGCATCACAGCCTTGGTTGGGTAGTGCTGAGATCCTTGGCTTCAACCTTGGCCCCTGGATCTGGGCTGCACCAAACACCGTAGACAGGCACTCAGGCAAGCCCTTTACTCAGGGGTCTAAAGGTCAGAGGAGAAGCTCTGCCTGAGAGGGTTCTGACTGCAGGACAATTTGGAATAGATGGCTGAGAACACTGCTTTCAATGGAGGTAATACTGCCCCCTACGAGTGATCTGGAAATTCCTGGCAGCATTTATGGATGTAACAAAAACCGGGTGGGAGCCAGGGATGTTGGACATCGGCTAGTCACAGGACACTCCCACACAATGAAGAAATGTCCAACATCCCACATGACTTTTATACGTCCTGCAAAGCAATTGTGTAGGAGGACCTGTTTATTATTATCTAAGCCTAAAACCTAACTCCAAATTACCTACTTTGTTGCCCTGTTTTAAAATACGCTAAAATACCCATTAACTACCAGGTAAATTAAAGGAAGACTATATGCTGTTTTGTTCAAAACTTTATAAATGCTCAAGAATTAGACCCTATCTGAGAAAACTGCATTGCTGGAAGCAAGGCTGCCCTGATATTTGAGTGGCATTTGTGGCCCTGGTCTTCATGGATATTTCACACAATCTGAGAGTATTTGCATACTTCATCAAGGCTTCCATAGTTATGTGTTTGAATATATATTATTTACTATGAATGCCTTTCTTACTTTCCTCTTGTTTCTCCTTTATATTAAATTTAGGGCATTATACTGATGTTTGAAACAATATGTGTACAGGTAATATGCTATATATTATATATGCTCTATGAATTTCATTTCTGCATGCTATAGGGGAGATCATACAATATTTGTTATAAGATGTTGGGTCTGACAGGGTGAGAACCACTGAGTTAGAAGCACAAGACACTTAGATATGACACCTTATGAGTGATCATCTTTTATTTATTTATTTATTTTTTGCTCAATCAATGACTGAGCTATCACATGCCTACAGTGGTTCCAGCACCATACAAGCTTGTTGTAGACACAAAGAACTGGGAGCTACAGACTCTCTTTTAAATCTCGTGTCTCAGTCCTTGACCTCGCTTGGCCTGTTGGCTGACCACAGGCGTGGGTAGGCAGGGAGTGAGTGAATCAAGCATGCTATCCTAGGGTTGTAGTCCTGGCCAATAATGGTAACTATGACCCCAGAAGAGGTGATGGGTGAGCAGGGCTGTGAGAGTGTGTGAGGACATGCTTGGGAGGTCAGGCAGGAAGGAGATTGTCAGCATCAGGGAAAAGTGGGTGCAGACCATGCAGCTTCAAGCACCAGGCTGTGCATGAGTGATGGGACTCCACTCCTTCTGGAGAGCCAGGAAGAGCAACACCAGGTCTTATATAACCACACTTGGGATACAGAAACAAAGGAACAAAGCTGAAAGCCACTAAGTACCAACACATGGTTAAAGATAGGGCCTAGGCTCAAGGTGGAAGGCCAAATATCAGGTCAGGTGCCTGAAGTCCAGGGCAGACCAGCACTAAGGGATTCTCGATGTTGAGTTCTACACTCGGCTTAGCGCCGCTTCGTAGCTACTGCAAGCTCGGGTGGATTCATGTGCAAGGCTTTGAGGCGGAAGCCAGGTGTGGAGCCTGTGAGCCATGCTGAATCTGACACTCAGGCAGCTTATCACCTATTGGAAAAACAAAAGTGTAAATACATAACAAATGAATCACCTGGACCATCCTTAACAAAAAGTGTGGCAGCAATAGTATGAGAGTATCTGAAAACCCTGCGTGATTTGCTGCCTCCCTGGGGTCAAAACCTGCATGAGATCCTAGGACACAACAAACACCTCTGGGTTGGAGTGAAGGCTTCACATCCATAAAGAGTGGTTGAATGAAAAGCTGAATTCACTCGTTAATTCATTCATTTACTCATCCATTCAATAAATACTTGGGGAATCTCTGCTATGAGTGAAAAGGTGAACAAGAGAGACACTGAGCTTGGTCACACAGAGATTGCAGGCTAATCCAGGAGACAAAGAAGCAAGCAGGCTAGGACAGGCAACTCTCTGCTGGGTGCTGGGGGGAGTTCCTAAAGCCAGTCAGACACAACCAGGGCCTGCCTTCAAGGAGGTCTTCTTGCTAATCTGGGCTGCTATTAATCCCAGCATTAATTGTGCACACTTCAATTAATTCTAAAGGAAACTAAATAAAATATCGTTTTAAATATTATTAGCATAATATTAGCATTAAGGGTCTACACCAGGGATCCGCAAGTTTTTCTCTTTTTTTCTGTAAAGATGCAGATAGTAAATATTATTGTAGGCTTTGCAGGTTTGTCATGGAATAGTTTTCTTTTAATATATTTTTCAACCATCTAAAAGTATAAAATGTAAAATGTGATGGTTAAGCTCATGTGTCAACTTTGCCCAGTTATGGTGTCCAGTTGTTTGGTCAAGCAAGCATTGGCCTGATTGTTACTGTGAGGATATTTCGTGGACTTAAATCATCAGTAGGATGATTGTGTCTATGGCAGATTACATCTACAATCAACTGAGGAGATTGCCTTCAGCAATGAGAGAAGTCTCATCCAATCAGTTGGAGGCTTTAAAAGGAGAAGTGATGATTTTGGCAGTCAGAAGGAAGAATTTCCATCTCTACTTCAGCCAGACCAGAATTCATTGAAAACCTTCATCGAAGTTCCCAGTTTGCAATGTACCCTATGGAATTTGAACTTGCCCATCCCCAGTGTCGTGTAAGAGATAATTATTATAAAAATCTCATAATATAGCTCCTGTCGGTTCTGTTTCCCTAGAGTACCCTGACCAATACAAAACCTATTCTGAAGTCACAGGCCAGATTCAGCCTGCAGACTGCAGTTTGCCAACCCTAGGTCTACACAGTTCCTTTTGTCCAGAGATCAATAAGGCATTCAAGGGCAATGGATCATTTAATCAATGTTTTTGGTAGATGATAATTGGTAATATTTATTATTAGTAACATTTGTAGGACACTCAGCATTGTCCAGTTTTTTATACATTATCCCACTTGATCCCCAAAACAATGTAATTGCAGTAGGTAAGCCACATACTATCATTATTCCTCATTTCATAGATAAATAAACTAGAAGCTCAAAAAATTTAGTAGTTGCATTGTCATAAAGCCATAAAAAGCAGAGGGAAACTGGGATCTCAGTCTCTTAATTCCCAAGCTTATGCTTCATCTACAGCTACTTTGTATTGGCCTTACAACCACATTTCACAGGACTGTCTAGTTTCTAGTCTTTTGAGATGAAAGGTTTACACTAAAAATAACACCACCACCACTGCATATGATCTGAACTATAGTCAGTGCTGCTAGGAGAGGGGAACTGTGTAGACTGTTCTATGTCCAGGCACTCTTCTAAATGCTAAGGACATACCACTCAATTAAATAGACACAAGCCCTGGTGTAATTAGTACATTCTAATGAAAATCCTTCTAATAACAAAAGAGTAGGAGGAGTAGCAGCTACTATTTAACAAACTAAATGCCGCGAATTGTGTTTGAAAAATTGCAGGTGGTTTATCACGAATCCTCAAAATGATACTATAAAGTGGGTCTTATTTTCCCTATTTTGTATATATACATTAATAACCATGGCTAACATATGGAACTTACTATGTGTTAGGAAAGAAATGCTCAGAGGAGATAAGAGAACTGGTAGGTGGCCAAGGGGAATTAGAACTCAGGTCTCTAATCCTGGAGTCTAAACCCTCTTCTCTTTGCACTGAATCAAAACCTTGGGCCCTGGCCCTTTGACCTCACTCACTTAACTCCATTTTCCATGCCTGGTGGATTTAAGTCAGATGCAACATTCCCTCCTCTTAATATTTTGTCACTTATGAGCTAAGGCAGCTAAAAAGCACTTATTCATTAGTGCTTTAACCGTGATGATTGCTGAGATGACACTTCTGGTGTATTATAATGCTATTTTCTGAAGCTTATAATGGAAGTAATTACCTCATGGGTTAAGATTTCATCAATGCTTCTTTAGCCCCAGGTGGATATTGGGGGAAGATGCATGTATTTGGGCGATTTTGAGGCATAGGCATATCTCTCAAGGTTTCAGAGGACACTGAGTTTAATTTAGGAAAAGCTAAAACAGAAAAAGATGGGGGTGATGTACAGGTTGGAATTTCTCCCTTCCTTTGGCTCACTCATTCTCTCTTTACTTGCTCTTTTTAAAGGGAGGCCATTGAAACCTCTCTAGATGCCATTCACATTATTATTTAACTTGCATGAATGTAACAAAATTCAAGGTTCAGAATCAAGTGACCTTTCTTTAGCTCCTCAGCCTATTGTGCCACAGATATACAAGGGAGGTTTTGTAGAGCACTTTTTTTTTTTCAGTCATTAGGAAATTATGTTAAGCTAAAGCATGCAGTGGGACCCTAGGAGGTTTAATTTTAAATTTCCCAAGTTTTCTCTGATTGAGACTATGGCAGAAAACACATATACCTATGTTTGCATTAAAAAAGAATACTGAATAACATGTAAATAGTTTTTCCTTATTAATAAATATATTTGTCTGAAGAGCTTCGTTATTGCATACATTACTTTTTCAAAATTATTTCTGTTTTTTTAAAACGAGATGAATGTCATGTTTTCAGTGTGCCATTAAGAAAGCTCAGTGATCACATATAATAACAATGTATTAAAAGCCATACAGAAAATAACCCATTTTAAAAAACCCATAACTCAACAGACTTAAAAAATGACAGACTAGCCATTCATGCAAATTAGCTAACTCAAATTTATCAGAGAAAATATTTCATAGCATTAACAACGCTGTCATTTCAGAAAAATTAAACAAGGCCCAGAACCACACATTTATTTTTACTGCATTCATTATTCATTTGTATGTTTCTTTCCTCCTTTAAAAAATTTTTTTTAATTTTAAGTTTTGAATTCAAAGTCCGGTAGAGAAAGAAGCAGATGATTTTCCCATTTTAGTGACCTGGTGGTTAGCAGCAGAAAACGCAACAGGAACAAATCTGGCTTGAAATGTGTCCAAACCCACATCTCTCAGTGTGCACAAGAAGGAAAAAAAAAAAAAAAAAAAGATGTTCAGCGGATATTAACATGAGTAATCTTGGAAATCTAAATATTAAACATATGTCAAAGATTATCAAATACACATCCACATGTCCTAAGGAGCTGTCTTTCATCTGAGGAGCTCCAACCCATTTCAATGTGCATGGGCTAGTTTTTTAGCCCTGAAGGCCTCATCAGAGCTTGGCACATACACCACCAACAAAAGCACAGTTTTTTAGATGGGTGCTTGTAAAGTAATACCTCCTCAGTTCCCATACCTTCCTGAAAGACAGTTATTAATATCTAGCCCCACCCAGAGACAATGTTATTTAAATCCAAATAGATTAGGTCAATTGCCCAGTAAGCTGCACATTTGGGGGAATTTCCCGGGGCCTCTGATTTGTGTTCTGATGCCGAGGTCGCTAGAACCCACGTGCAACTCTGTTTCTGGGGCTCTTCTCATCGCAATCCAGAGAAGAACCAGGGCCTCCTGGATGAGACGTTGAGGAATAGTTTTGTCTTATCTCCTAGGCACTGCCTGAAGGCTGTGACTTAATTCCTTCAGTCCATTAGCAGAATGTGGTCATAATACTTGACATCTTCTTCCTTCCAAACTCTATTCTGTGAGGTATTTAAAATTATGTTTTGGAAAACATATAGTTCCTCTTTTAAAAGGGTGTAATACTACAATAGGGAGCCAGGCCTTTAAAATAAATATCTAGGCCATTGAACAATATTATTTTATAAAATCCCCTAGTTCAGCTTGACTTACTTTTTCTTAGCCTCAGTTTTCTCATCTGTAAATTGCAAAAAATAGTTCGCAAAAGTTGACTGTCATCATTCCACAATAAGATTATATATATGAGAAAACTTTGTATACTCTAAAGCTTTATACAATATTATTATATGTACAACATTATTATTACCATAAATGGACGCCCTGAATGATAACTGGTGCACTGAAATCCAATTTTGTCTCCACATCCATTCATCCTTGGCCAATGCCATAGCTTTGTGTAATTCACAGTCTTGATTATTAGTTTACTGTGGTGCACTATGCACATCAGTCAGTTAGCAGGTTGAATGAAGGCAGGAACTAAATACTTACTTTTGTACGACTTCACTCTCAGGTAGTCTGGCACGTAGTAGGGTCTCAATGAATTTGTGGTGGATTGAAGTGTATTCTGTGGAAGGTAGAAAGACTCCTAGTGAATGAGCAAGTGAATGCAAGATAAACTAGCCGTTTGGTTGAATCTTTCCAGGGAGGTGATGTGGCCAGCAGTGTTTGGGGGCTGCTGTAGGACAGCTTGCTCGAGGATAAGAGAGAGGAGCCGACCACAGAGGAGGAGCATGCTCAGAAGTGATGGTGGCAGGTGGCCCCTCTTCTTACTGCTGAGGGGAGCAAGCTGAGGATACCAGAGACATCGTTCTCTGACGCCTTTTCTCACCGTCTCTTCCATCTTTTACCACCTGGAGGAAAAAGGAACCTTTGAGCCTTCTCACAATTCCACCTTATAGGCCTTTTCTACTTCGGCTGAGGTAGAGGAAACTTAACTTCTTTTGAGAGTCGCGTGGATTCTCCAGCTCTTTTCCTGAGAGAATGTGCAGGGACTATAAAAGACAATGTGCAGATTTTCCATATGGGGGTGGGTGGGGTGGGATGGGATGTCATTTTAGGGAAAGAACTGAAAATATGTCAACACACATTTTTGAGAGGAAGATTTGCTTACTGAATTTGTCTTTAAACCAAAGCCTCTGTTTTGGTCATTAAAGTAAAATGTATTTGATAAAGATAATTGCCCTATTAAGTTATGTATTAACTCCTTTGATCTTGTATATTCTCCTAAATGATGTTTTGAGAATCAATCAAGGAATATGTACACTGATATAATTTGACTTGCTTTTGTTTCTCTGTCAGTGTGTCCCCATATAATATATATGACTTGCTTCTCCCCAAACACATTTGATTTTTTCTTTTTTTGAGAGTAGAAACTACTGTTATCAGCAGGAGGATCTCAAAACGGAACACACTCCTTACAAGAACAAAGTTTAACTTAAAGGCGTGGCTTACTCGCTACTGAGTTACCGTGGGTGTAGTTATACTCGGCGTTCTCTCCTCTCTTCCTGCCTACTTATCTTTCTTCTGTCTTTTTTCCTGATCTTTAATTTATATAGCATAAGCGGAATGTGCAAGACTTTCAATCCCTCAGAGCATCAGCTACCCTTGTTAGAGATGAAAACGTATCTGGGGTGTGGCTTCTGCCTGAGCCTTCTCCTAAATGTAAAAATCACATTTTAGTTCCGTTGTAATAATTTCATTTTCATTCCTTTTCCAGTCACTTTCTCAAAAATACATGGAAAGCTTTGTTTGTTTGTTGTTTTTGGTTCTAAGCTGCAAGGAATTGAAAGAAGCGGGGACTTGGAGACGATCTAGATTGGGGTAATTGAGGTAAAGTATTATTCTTTAGCTGATTCAGGAAGACTCTCAAAAAAGAAAGAAAGTTGCTGAATGAATGTGATGGTAGATCAGCATCCAAACACTTGTGTACTTTTTCACCTCTATTTTAGAGTGAAATATTAGATGAAAAAAGAAAATGTGGCTAGCATGAAAGTCTAGTGATTTATATATTCAACGTTTTTCAAAGAATGGAGTATGTTTAAATGAAAATATCTATAAAATATTGATTTGACTATAACACACTCCACTCTTAACTGATCAAAGACTTAAAGTCTGTTTATACTGAATAACTCTTTAAGTAAAACGATTCACTTGTCATTTGCATATATGTGTACATATATTTACTGGAATCAGCCAAAATGTTAAATTGCAGTCAATTGGAAAGTCAACATGTTCATTGCTATTTTGTTTATCAAAAATGTGTTTAATTTTTTAGAGACACCATACGAAGACTATCATGGCCAGCTACAGGCATAAATATTTTAGCTTGGGGCTTGATTACTATCCTTCAGTTATTACAAAACTATTATTTAGAACCAATGAAAAGTTAGAGTTGAATCAGACTTTCAGAATCTTAGAAGTTGGAAAGGCTGCTAGTCCAGTGTCTTCTAGGCTCTCCTGGTCCTTACTCCAGACCTATTGAATTTAAGTCTCCAGGAGTGGGACCTGGGAAACTGTATTTGTTTAAATATCACTTGTTTAAATGGTATGGTATTTTTATCATCAGGGAAAGGAAGTGTGAAACAGACCCAGTCCACTTGTTTTTCAGCCCTGACAATGTATCAGAATTGTCCATAAAGCTTGTTAAAAATACAGATAGCTGGGTAGTGGGCCCCAATGCCTTTAGATTCCAATTCCATTCATTACAGCTATATTTTTAATAAGCTCCATAAGCGATGCCAAAGCAGGTTTAGGAATTGGTGATCTGGTCTGATCTCCTACATGATCAGAAATCTCTTCCAAAACACTCTGCTTAGACCAACTTAAAAGTCAGCCTATTCCCTTGTGGGAAAGCTCCTAATTTTAGACATTCCTTCCATTTATTGGGCCAAATTATGACTTCCTGTAACCTCGGCCTTCTGGTCCCAGTGTGTCCTCCAAAGCAACAGAATAATCCTTTCAAATGTATAGCTCATAGAGGCTGCTCAGTAAATGTCCCCACGTTACTGTCCTTCAAGTATGACGGGCCCCATACTTGACCCAGTCCATCAAGTGGGATGACCCTATAACATGCAAAATAGTTCCACTTTAAAAATCACTGTTTGTGGTTTCTATACCCTTAAAATCCTCATTACCTGACCCCAGGCATGTTGTAACATCTTCATTAAAATTAATTTATCCCACAAATATTTACTGAATAACCACTATATGTCAAGCTCTGCTTTAGACACAAGGATTACTGCAACAACCAAAACTGAACCTAGGATTCCAGATGGGCCCTAAGTAAATCTAGTGGGAATGCTGTTCTGGCCCCATTGCTTTAGTAAAGCAGGCTATGGCCACGTCCCACTGTTAGTTTAAATGGGGTTAGAATTTAACTAAGACCTCAGGACTTCGTATAACTTACTGTTATTGTTATTACCACTAGTATTACAAATATGATGAAAAATAACTTTTGGACAGTGAAATATGGTTTATAAAGTTTGTTCTACATCCCTAATTCTTATGCCAGTTCTGTGAACTTATAATTTCTAATTTATGGATAGGAAAACTGAGGCTCAGAGAAATTTAGGGATTGTTTTAAAATGCACATCTAACGCTCAGCCAAGCTAGGACTTGAACTTAGTGTTTTTGACTACAAATCTTAAGCATTTTTCTATTGCCTTCTAATGCCATAATAAGCAAAAGCATCCCTGCCTATACTTTTCCCTATTTAATCCCTATATGTGATTACGTAATACCCTTTATTCTAGCCTCTTGAGATATTTATAAATCCTTGTTTGATCTATCAGTACACTAGCTTTCTTTCTTTCTCTTCAACTTGTGTCATCCACAAATTGGTGGAGCAAGTCTCTATGTCCTTATCTAAGTTACTAAAAACTTTGAGTAGGATCTAGTTACAGGGAGAACCCATTGGCATATTTCTGGGGTTAACATTAATGCAATAATTAACCCATTGGGGACTACTTTTCAACCAGCTAGAATTTTGTGAGCCTGTACCATCAATCTGCTCACATATCCCAAACTTCATTCAAAGAGATCATGAAAGACTTAGTTAAATATCTTGCTGAACTCCTGATATGTTATGTCTATGGAATTCTCCTGATCCACTGAAAGAATGGCCACCTTTTAGCTGAGTGGACCATTTAGAAAGTGCCACAAATCAAGTTACTTCATCATTCAAAAGAAAACATTCAAGGTGCTCTTGTAAATCTTGGAAGGGCCCTGTAAGAGCCACATCCTTCAAGAAGCATCTCAGATGTCACCATCTCTGCAAAGTCTTTCTTGATTCCCCAGGCAGATTTAGCAACCGTGCCCTCTCCCAACTTGCCGCCGACAATTTCTGTGCTGTCAAACTGTCCCATTACTTTGTAGTTGTTTTTCTTTTTCACTTTCAATATTAAAGCTTCTTGAGGGCAAGGACTGAATTTTATTCACCTTTGAAAACTTTCACAGTGTCTGGTACAGGGATTGGTGCATACAACAGATTCACAATAAATATTTGTTAAATGAATGAATGAATGTGTGATTGAATCCATATATGAGTGTGGTATAAAATTCTCTTGCAAAATTCTTATTAGATAAAGAACATTAGCAAGAATCCTTTGTCAGTTTCTTTTGGATTTTAGCACTTCTTATTGAGGCTATCCAGGAGCAATGGACAAAGCCTGATCAAGAAAGTCCAACATTCATCTACCCCCTGAAAGGAAGAATTAATCCTTTGGCCCCCTAGAGTAATTGTAGTTTTAAGATTAATCTTAACTCTGTTTGTAGCCTATAAAACAAAACTAATTGCAGAATTCAAAGCTTTAGAGCATTTTTAGGTGGCTTGATGGGAATGCATTGAAATAAATACAAACATTTAGATAAAACAACCATTTTAATAGTATTAACTCTGCCAATTAATGATAATGGAAGAGCCTTCCAATTAGCTAAATCGCTAATAGTTTTATCAAGCAGAGGTTGGTAATTTAAAGCAAACAAATTCTTTCTAATTTTATCTACTTGCACACCAAGATATTTAAAGGATAACAGGGGATCCAATAAAGAGTACTGCACAAGGAGCTATATTTAAATCTCCTAATGGGTATAGCATAGAGTTACCCCAATTAGTCAGAAAACCCAAGAAGTCAGTAAATTCTTTCAAGCCTCCATAATTTGGGGTAAAAATAAATGAGAGACAGCAAAGGTGTTACTTGCAATCATTAGCATTATGATTGTGGTATATTTGAAAGATGGAGAGTGCCCTGAGACAGTCAGGGGGGTACACTTTCCTCATCTAATACAGTAATTGTGAGCACTTTGTCCTCACACTCTGCTTCACACTGAAGCATTTCTGAAGTGGTTTTCATGGAGCTTGCCACTCAACACTCTTTCTCAGGGCAGAAGGCCCCGGAGGGAAGTTGATGTGTTCAATATACTCAAGCTGAGGCTTCCCCTGTCACATCTCTGTGGAGAATTTGGGCATAGAATTGGACAATCCAGGAACATCCTTTTAGACCAGAGTGATGCTAACTCTTCTTACAATCCTCATTTTATTTTCCTCAAGAGAATAAGCTTTTTAGAACATCTGGGTTGTCTGGATATGTGAACTGGGTTGTCTGGAGATGTGCGTCAGTTAAGGACAAATGGCAAATCATAGAGTAAAGAGGGCCTTAGCACAAGATTGCCCTTTAAAGTTCAGAATTTATGATGTTGTTTGTCCCACATTAGGATACTCCTAACCAAGAATTCTGTTCATATAGACAAGTTTTAAAGGAAAAAGAACAATATTGAGATGTACCTGGGTGGGGATTGAATCATATCCTTCCTCCCCACCAAAGACATGTTCATGTCCAAAGCCCTGGTCCTGTGAGTATGGTCCCATTATAAATACGATTTCTTGAAGAGGTTACTTCAGCTAAGGTGTGGCCTAACTGAATCAGGTTTACAGGAGGCTTTTATAAACACAACGAAATGTCAGACAGACAGAGAAGCCACAGAAAGAGCAAGAAACCAGATGCCAGTGGGACCCAGAATAGAAAGAGAAGACACTGCCATGTATCCAGCCGTGTGACAGAAAAGCCAAGGAACTCCAAGGACTGCCAGCCAGAAGACACCAACCCTGGGAGGATGCCGGCTTTCTAACCTCTGAAACCTCGAGCCAATAAATTCCCATTGTTTAAGCCAACCCATTGCATGGTATTTGTCTTAGCAGCCAGAAAACTAAAACACACCTCCACAGCGTTATCTCTGCCCGTGTTAGCAGGCAGGAAGTGCTCCTTGGCTATAGTAACAACTGCCATTTATTGAGCCACTTCCCATGAGTCAAGCACAGTTTCAATATCTTTATATTCATTATTTCATTAAGCTTCCTATCAATAAAGTAGGTACTCTCCCTGTTTTTATAGAAGAGTGAACTGAAGCTTAGAGATTAAGTAACATGCCCACAACAATTAGTCTTGGAGCCAGGATTCAAGCCTAGGTCTCTCTGATTACAAAAAAGGCCTTGCTCTTTACCTGGATGGTGTACTGCCATCAGGTCCCATAGGCCGGCATGTGGTTAAGGCTCACTTGTATATTGCAGGAGGATGATGGTCTCCATGTGCTCAAGTGGTATGGAGAACAAATGCCCTGTGGACAGTCCTGTGGGGGTAAATAAGGAATGAACTGAGCTCAGCTGGGCATTTGCATCAAAGTGACTAACCAGAGTTCCCAGCTGCTCTGGCAGAGTGCCCAGGCACTGCCCTGGAGCCCAAACAGAATGTGCTTTGAGATGCCTCTGCTTTTCATTTTCCAAACCTTGCCATATACAACAAGTGGCTCTGGGGCTGGCTTCAGCGTCCCAAGCCTGCTTCACTTCTTAGGGGGAAGGGGGCCGAGAGTGCTGTGGTTGAGGGAAAAAAAAAGGCATTGGTGATGCCATTTTCTTGGTATCAAGAATTAACTTCTCTCTGAACTTTTAAAAGGACTTGTCAAATCTCTCCAAAGAATCAGGTCTCAACAAGGATCTTTAGATAAAAGCTTGTTGTATAGGCCAAATGGAACTTCTGTTTACCAAGAATTAAGAGTAAAAGCTCATTGAAAGGCTTAACCATAGCTCATTTTCAAGGCTGAAGGCAGGGTGGGCTGAAAGAGCTTACTAACCCAGTGGCCTAAACAAGTGGGCCAGCCTGAGCAAGGCCTGATCAATACAGGGAGCAGTCTTAATTGCTCTCCCTTTTTATTCTCTACTGTTTAGTATAGGGCATTTTGCATATGTTCTTCCCCTCTTAGGGAGACAGCTGTGGAGGTGGAGCAATATCTGACACTGAGTTCAGATATTGGCTCTGCCACTTAGTAGCTATGGGGGCAAGGACTGGCCATTTAGCCACCCTAAGGCATACATCTTGTGGAACAAAATCTGGCATGTTCTAAATACTCAACGATCAGATTTTTAAATTTCTAGTTCCACTTTTCCTTGCTACTTGTTGGACAGCATAAGTAAGAATTGGTACTTTCATTTGAGAAAGAATGAGGAAAAACAGCTAAAAAATACCAGGGGTAATCTAAGTTCAGTCTCTGGTGTCAGACATTTTCACAGTAAATTCTATCCATCATCTGCCATGTGTAGGTGTAAAATGCTGGGCCAGGAGTCAGGATTCTTGGGCTTCTTTTTCACCTTGGCCAGTGTCTTAGGTTGGCTTCCCTGAGAAACAGACTCTGTTACGGAGATTTCTATGCAGGAAGTTTATTGGGGAGTGCTCTCAGCAACACCTGTGAGGGGTCACGGGTGGCAGGGTTGGGCAGGGGAGTTGAACTGTGCTATAGCTGCAACAGAGGTCTTGGCAGACACCTCAGGGGTCTCTGGAGCTGGGGTGGTCCTTCAAAACTGTACCAGATTGAGGCAAGGGGGAAGAGCCTTCAAACTGTCACATTGACCAGTTACAGCACACAAGCTGACCCATGGGTAGGGGCCACAATCTTAGGTGAGACACTTTCATTTCTCTGAGGGCACTTCCTGGGAAAGGGTTCAGCTGGGAAAATTAGCCCCTTAATCCTGAAAGGGTAAGCGGTCTGGGAGGTACTTCATAGCATCCATGATAGCTACCAGCTGAGTCAAGGAACCTCACTTTTTTTGATCTTCAGTATCCTTAACTCAAACAGTATTTTCAACCAATACTTATGAACACCTGTTTTGTGCATATTGGTCCCTTTGCATGGAATGTCCTTCCCTCACTAAAAACTATCTGATGAATATATCAAACTTCTGATAAAATCCCAGCTCCTCTAAGAAGCCACATTTAACTACCTTCAGGCACAATTAATATACTATCTTCCTTATCTCTGTGCTATCAAAGCATTTCATACATGCCTCTCCCATTATTGAAATTACCGTAGACAGGGAATTCCATCTAATTTATATATGTATCTTTTTCTTTTCTCTCCCCCAAAACAAAACTTTTAGTGACCAAGTCATTACTTAATTTTGTCAGATATTAATATATTTATATCTTCTTTATTTTGGTTAGAATTTACATGCTTTCTTTTTTAATTATACTTTTACTATCAATTTTTCTGTATTGTTATATTTTAGATATGTCTCCTGTAAGTGGTATTTAATTAACCTTGTTATTATCCAGGTTGTATTTTAACTGAAGCATTTAAGCCATTTATATTTAATATAAATATACTGAAGTACTTAGTGATATAAATCAACCATCTTATCTTGTACTTTTATTTGATCCACTAGATCTATGCTTCATTTTCTTTCCTTTTTTGACTTCTTTTGGATTTATTATTTTTTTACAACCATTTTTTCCCCCTCTTAATTGGTTTGAAAAACATGTTCTCTGTTTCTATCCAATTAGTGGTTACCATAGAATTTACATTTACCCTTAGCTTATCAAAGTCTAATGTTAATCAATACTTTTAATCCTCTTCTGTAATAAATACAAGGACCTTAGAATACTTTAAGTACATTTTCTCTTCCCATTCAACAACTTACAGTTGGCAACTTCTAAGTTACCATGAATGTTAATTATATATATTTTAATTCTATAAGACAGTAAAACAAAACCAATTCCTATTTATGTTTACCCAAATATTTACCACATTTTCAGTTTTTAATCCTTCCTGCATATCTGATCCTTCAGCCTAGTGTGCTGGTTACAAACTCTCTCAGATTTGTCAGAAAATGTCTATATGTCACTTTAATTCTTGAAGCATATTTTTCTAGGTATAAAATTCAATGGTATTTTTTATTTTATATAATAGCATTGAAAATATATTCCCGTTTACCTTTGATTTTCATTTTTTTGCCATGAATGAATTAACTATTAGACTTTGAAGATAAACATGTCTTTTTCTTCACTGCTTTTAAGATTTCCTACTTTCTTTAGTTTTCTGTAGTTTCACTAGGACATGTCTTGGTATAGATTTATTTTCTTCCTTATCTGTTTGGAATTCTTGGATTCAAGATTATGTGTATTGTTATACATCAGTTCTGAAAAATTTTCAATAATTTTAGGCATAAATTTTTAAAATATTACCTTTCACGCAATTCTCTCTCTCTCTCTCTCTCTCTCTCTCTCTTTTGTTTCTAGGACTGCAATCAAACACATTAGACTTTTTCACCATATCCCCTGTCTCATCTCCTCTCTTCTGTATTTGCTATAATTTTGCCTCTCCATGCTAAAATCTGGATAGCGTCTTCTTACCTATCTGCCTGTTTAGTTTTGTTTTCAGCTGTGTCTAATCTGCCACTAAACTCATTCAATGAATTCTTAATTTATTACATATTTCAATTCTAGATTTTCTGTTTGGTTCCTTTTCAAAACCTTATCACCTTTTTATTTTTTTTAACAGTTTCTTCCTGAAATTTTCAGTCTTGATCTTTTTTTATCTTTTATCATGGTAAGTGTAGTTGTTTTATAGTCTGTATCTTATAATTCCAATAACTGAAATCTTTATTGGTCAATTTCTTTGTCTATTGCTTTGCTTGGTGTCTTGTTTACTTGTTGGCCTGATTTTCTTTGGTTGTATACTGTACAATGTATTGGACAAATTATTTTTAGGAACAGTTATATTTTCAAGGTTTCAAACAACGGAACAGTATATAAAGTATACGAAGAATTGAAAGTCTCCTCCCCCTGTGCCAATCCCACTCCTTGGTGATCACATTAAATTTGGCATATATCTTCTTACACACAAACAGCATGCACACACACATGCAGAGTTTGTTTTTACAATACAGGATCATACTGACATACTGTTTTACAATTTGTTTTTGTACACCGCAACATATTGTACTTGGAGTACATGCAGTTCTACCTCATTCTTTAAAGGGCTATAAACTATTCAATCACACAGATGCACCATGATTTACTTGCTTGTTTTTTTTTTTATTAATGAGCATCTAAAGGTAGTTTCCATTTATATGTTTTGAGTAGCAGTGTTATATTGAACTTAGACATTTGGCTAGAATTTTTGTAGCATGTATTCTTAGAATTAAGATTTTAGTGTTATGTGCCAGGTACCATTGTAACCACTTTACAAATATCAATTCATTAATTCCCATAACAATCCCATGAGGTAGGGATTATTATTATTATTATCTCCAATTAAACTCAAAGAGTTTAAGAAACATGCTTGAGGTCTCTTAGCTCTAAATGGTAGAGCCAAAACTAGAACCCAGGCTTTGTGAAGACAAAGTCTGTGCTTAACTCCTAGGATAAGTGCCTCATAGAATAAACACATTTGAAATTTTGATAGACACTGCCAAGCTGTCCTCCCAAAACATTGTATCCTTTTGTACTTCCACCAACTGTGTTTGAAATTTGCCCATTTCCCCATTTACCAAACACTACATTCTCCCTTTTTAAAATTGTTGCCAATTTGTGGTTGGAAAAGTAGTTTGTGTTATTGTTTTAATTTACGATTAGTGCATTACTGACATTTGTCATACTTAACTTTTATTAGACCTTTACTCCAATAAATACATAAAAGAATTCTTCATCATTTCCAGATTATCATCCAAGAGCAGTGTAGCCTGCAGCACAGTTTTCTTAGGCGAGCACATGGCTTCCATGTTTGTATAGTTCCTAAGTTTGCTTTTGAGGTTACTTTCTTTTTTCTTTCAGTTAAACTTTTCACAGAGGACCTGGATGAAGAGAAGGCTTTTGAGAATTAAAGCCTGAACTGTTTCTAGAACGATCCAGGAACTCACTTACAAAGTGATCCTCAGATTTGAAGCAGGTAGTTTGTGAGGCGGTGTGCCCTGAGCAGTTAAGAAAGGCAAAACAGCATTTAACAAGGAGGGATTTAGCAGGAAGATCTGACCCAACAAGTGAAAACTCTTTTAAAGGTTCAATCAAGTTTATTCCCATCACATTCCTCTGGAATGCCCCACAGGCACATGCTTTGTCAATGAAAATTATTTTCAATCTCATTGATGTTTTGTTTGGCAAGAATCATTTCTTTGAACAATTTCTTATTAATCATTGACCATTTTTCATTTCTGACAGTGTTATCACCAGCACTTTCAGTAGCTGCATTTTTATAAAAGAGCCAAACTTCACCCTGTATGCAGCTTTAATCTGTTTGTTTCCTGAGAATGTAATTTGAAAAAAAAAATTGCCAATGTATTTGAAACCAAATTTCAGATCTTCAACATTATAGCGTTAAGAGATGTGAACAAAGTAGAATTTATTTATCATCCTTATTTTGGCAGACTGAGTTATGTACCCACAATTTACCAGTCTGTTAGACCCCACCCCTTGCAACTTGTAGTTTTCTGCTTCTGGAACATGGTTTGCCTTGTGGTAAGCCAACTATGAATAACAACACCCAGTGTCTTACCATGGCCCTGCCTTCTGGACATAAAATTCACCATGGCTCTAAAATTGTATCTTCCCAGAGGTGCTGACTCAACTTGTTTTGGTCAAACCACCTTCCACACAGCAGTAATAAAAACATGCTCAGCACTAGATGGTGTTTGGCACATATTCTTTAACATCCTGGGGGTGACACTGGATTCTGCTGTGCTGCCTCTGGGGAAGGGAGCAGCTTGTGGGTCCCCAGGGAGCCTTTCACCCAGCTTCAGCTTAACTTAACTGTTTATACATGGCCATTGATTTCCTGTACCAAGAGCTGCCAATCCAATGGAATTAGCCACACCTGCCAAGCAAGTCCCCTCCTCCCCACCCACCCGCAACTAGGTGGCAAGCACCAGCTCCAAGGAGCTGGACCAGGGGTAGGAAAATAGACACCCTGGCAATATAGCAGTGGTTCTCAAAATGTGTGCATCAGCATTACCTGGGGATTTATTAGAAATGTCAATCTCGGGCCCCACCCCAGATCTCAGGCTAGTTGGATGATTACCAAAAAATTTGAAAACCACTGCTCTGGCTTACTATACACACACACACACACACACACACACACACACACATTTTGGCTTACTTTATTACAATTATCTCTTATCCCTAAAACATTTCTCTATCATGGATTCACTTTCGTCATTCTTTGAGCTGTCATGTTGACAACAGCTCATTCAGGCTAGTGGTGTGCTGATAAATGGGCCAATGCTAACAACTGGCTAGGGAAAGTTGGAGTAGGGAGATACTGATTTGTAGCATTTCACTTTTTCTTTTTTTCTGTGTGAATACTCCCACCATGGCTGATGTCAAGTTATTCATGTGGTATTACTGAATGAGGAGTTGGAAAGAGATGTGCACAGTTGCTGTGGAGAGGCTGGATGAGCTGGCTCCAGCATCCTACTGGGAGACACCAATACTTCTGTAGGTATTGGTTCAAATTTAACTCAGTGGGGATTGAGATTGGTTTTAAGTGCACAATTAGAGTTATTTGCAAGCCATTTGTTGAATCATTGAGTACTTTTGATTGTTAAGGTGACTGAAATAATTAGTTCATGTCCATTAAGATCACTGAAAACATTTAAAATCAAGTTACAATTGATATTTTGGGATGCCAGAGATAATTGATTCAAGATACACCTGTATTGGGGGGACTTTACTATGTATACCTTGTCAAAATTACTTGTTTGGTAGACTGAAAGCTCTAAAACTGCATGGACCTTGTATTGCTCACCATTCTATCTTCATTATTTATACTCGGCAGTGCCCAAAAAATGTTTGTTGAATTAAAAAATTAGTGACAAACCAAAGCTTCTGTATCTTAAGGCTCTGAAAGCATAGTAAAAGAACAAAACATCAGTTGTAGATTTGGAGTGTTTTGCACGTGTCATTATGTTCACCTTGGTATGGTAACTTGCATTGATTATGAAGTGGATACAACATCACCTAGAAATGACAAGCAAATACATTATAAATTACAAAAATGCCCCCCCACACACACACACACCTCACCCTTCTCCTTTTCTTGTTCCACCTTATTGTTGGCACATGAGGTTTTGTTCCTGCCAAGTGAGTTAGGAGAGATGGTGTGCTAGTTTCCTGGTTGCTAAAACAAATACCATACCTGGGTTGGCCTAACAACAGGAATTTGTTGGCTCACAGTTTCAAAGGCTAGAAGGCTTGCTTTCTTACCAAGGTTGGTATCTTCTGTCTGGCCAGCAGTCTTCGTAGTTTTTTGGCTTTTCCATCACATAGCAATGCACATTGTGGCATTTTCTCCTTTTTCTTTGGGGTTCTGTTGACTTCCAGCTTCTGGCTGCTCTCTGTGGCTTTTCTTTCTTTATCCAGTTGCTTATAAGGGCTTCAGCCATATTGGATTAAGACCCACCCTCATTCAGTTTGGGCATTCCCTAACTAATAGCATCTTCAAAGGTCTTCCTTGCAAATGGGTTCACACCCACAGGACCAGAGTTTGGGACCTGAACATTCCTTTTGTGGGGGACATGATTCAACCCCCAACAGATGGAAATGTGGTTAGTTTGCATATACATAAAAACAAAGTGTTGGAACTTTATAATGTATATATATGCTTGTGTATTTATATATGTATATGTATACTGCTCTATAAAAATAAGGGCCAGAATTCTATCCTAGCACATACTTTCACTTTAAGAAAACACTCACCAAGTAGGTTCAACTGCAAAATAAGTTTCTCATCCTCTTACATTTCTGAGATTATTTTTTGATTCAATGACTACTAGAACAAAGAAAAAAGTTCAAAGTGTGGGAAGTTTAAAAAGCCTTTGGAGTTTCTCTTTGTTAATGGGCAAGAGTAGGCTCCAAAGGAGCTGAAACTTCCCTGGTTGAGAAATGACTACTTTAGTAAGAACTCCAGCCAACTATGTAGAGGGTAACATGTCAACCGAGTCCAGCTTCTGCCTTTTGCCTTCTTGGCATTCTGTCATCTTAAATCCTGTGGTGACAAGAGTGAATCATAAAGCAACATTTTTATTTTATACTATACATCCTGTTAGGTTAGGTGTAATTTCTCTGTCATCTTTTGGGATCACTGTCAGATTTTTAAAATTTGTTTATTTCATTGTTTTTTAAGTTGATGTCTCTTTTGATCAGTTAATTTTCCTTCCTCAGAATAATTTTAACATGCCTCGAGGGCATATGTTTTTGTATTATAATAGCATGACCCGGTGGTTATTGGCCACCAGCCTAGCACACAGTAAGGCCTGCTGTTATTACACAATTACACACATCCTGGTGTGTGTGTGTCTTATTGCGTAATTGTTCTTCCCATTCAAAGATGCTGCTGACAGCAGTTCTGTAAGTCCTGTTCATTTCACTGAGAGCCTAAAGGGTGTAAGTAAAGCAGAGCCAAGCTCACAGGCATTGAGGGCAACTGTATCTTAGATGGGAATGTTGTATCTCTTCATAGGATACTGGGCAACCAGGCTCAGGAGACTGAATCCACACAGTTTGGCTTTTTTATCCAGCAGCGTTTTTTGTTTTTGTTTTTCAGCCAGCAAGCAACAGTATCAGCACCTGTTATTTGCATATTTATATTTGCTTTTAAAGTTTTCCGAATGTAAAGTTGAGTAATAACGGTGGTAACATTCTCTGCCTCTCCCGGAGGACTTAGAAACCCTCTTCTGTGGGTCTAGGAGTGTGACATGTCTTGAGTAAGTAAAATAAAGGTCGCTGATCCCAAGAAGAAACCTAAGGGCAAGGAGGGAGCGGGGAGAGTGGGTTATGCAAATGGGGCTTGTCCGGGATCAGACAGTCATGAGGGTATTCTTCTGGTGATGGTTTCTGGATCAGTGTGCACGTCTGTGCAGGGGCAATCCTGAAAACTCCACCAAGCAGTGTAGGAATTTTCAACCTGCCTCATGGAGTTTGTCCAGTTGGGGATATATTTATGTGACTTCTCTTGAAATGTATCAGAGAGTCAAATAACAGAGGCCAATCCTACCCCCTTGTTTTAAATGAATGACTTATTCATGAGAACACAACCTACTTCTTCTTTCTCCATATTCCAATATCTTCTCAAATCCCAAGGGAACTCCAACTATCACTGACTTATTTGGCAGCTTAGTTTGAGGTCAAAACTCAAGGATTTGGTTTGGAAAGAGCAGGCTGTCTTCCTGGGCCTAGATACCAGTGCCTTCTCTTAAGAATGCAGTTGCGGGCACACCACCCATGTGCCTCTGCCACAGGGGGTATCCTGAGCCATTTAAAAGAGAAGGCAAAAGATGGAACCAGCTATTAACTGTTAGGCCTGCAATTTTGTTGTGAAAACTAGATATTCAGTGAGATGGTGGGCCATAAGTCCCTTGAAGCCAAGGACTGTGTCTTACTCATTTTTATCACTAGAGTTAAACCCAGAACCTGGCACATAAGGAGATGTTTAAAATGAATGAATGCCTTCAGCATCTTTGCCTTACTCTGGAGCTCTTTTCCCTTTTTTTTTTTCTTTTTTACCTTCTCAATTCTAGTGCAGTGGGAGAAACTGTTTTGCTAAGTCAAAACGTTGAATCTTTGCCTTAAATCTCAAATAGGCTTCCCTTCAAAGACAAAATGAAAATCCTGATACTGACAAGAATGACAAGACAGGGCAAAGATGATTTGGGGGCAGTGGAGTAAGAGAAGAATTCAATCACCCTTCCTAAAATCCTTGATTTTATATTGACTGTTAATGTCCAATGTGAAAATCATTGGCATGATTTAAGTGCCTTTGTTGGGTTCGAAAGCCCCATTGCCACCACTACCACCAGCTCACCCCACTGTGGGCTGGAGAAGCTCAAGACCACTTTTCAGCCTGATGTGATTTCTAACAGCTGAGATATTAAAACACTGAAAAACGGGGTTTATAATGGAAATGCTGACAGACTATTAACTATAGCAGCACTGCTCTAATAAATGGAATGGCCTGTCATAATCTCTAGTTCATAAATATGCAAATACAAGACTGGGGATTTGCTCCAAAGGATGTCTCTATAATTTTAACTGACCTTTACTGATACCAAATGAGCCTGTTGCTTCTGTTTTTGTACATTGGATATAAAGTACAGGAAATCCAGCCGCCTGTCCGTCTAAAGTATATAAAGTTTAAACTGCCAGCTACTAAACTCTGGACTCAGATTCCATTTCTCTTCACATTCACGCTCTTTATTGACATTTTCATTTTTTTTCCCAAGGGGGTGGAAGCTGAGTGGGGGTGAAATCAAACATTGTTCACTCCCCTTTCCCCCCACATTATTTCCACATGTCATAGTGCCTGCCCTGCCAAAATTCATGGACTGCCTCAAGGACAAACAGGCCATCTACACTGAATTATAAATTTGAGTTTTATCCAGTTTTTCTGCTTTTGGACCAAATGGGCAGCAAATCCAATGACTTCATATTTAATAACCTAGATGTCATTTGCCCTGTGTCTTTCAGCACAGAGTAAAGAGTTGGATGGCTAGCAGATTTGCAGATTTTTTTCCCCCTAATTATTTTAAGCTATTCAGCCTGGTATCCAAACTATTGATGCAGAGCCAAATTGCCAGCAGGGGAGAGATCTGTCCAATCCAGGAGCTAAATGAGTCACTGAGAGTCAATCTGTTTTTCCCTTGCTGCTGGCCTTTCCTCGGGCCCTGGCCTCACTCACACGGAGCTGCAGGCCCTCCCCTCCTTGGCTTCTACCACCTCCATTTCTGCCTCTGCCCTGCTTGCTGTTGATGGGCTCTGACTGGCTGGCCGCAGAAATCCAGGGCCTCTGTCACCCTGTAGTTGAGTCCTTGCTTTGACAGAAAATGAAGACATCATGGCCTTGTTGTGTTTGCCTCTGTGGTAGTACATCAGTTATCTGGAAAGTAAAGGAAGGTGCAGGAACAGAATGTGTTATTGGGGTACAATGCCAGTTCACTGGTTCCAACTGCCCAATTCCCTTAGAGAATTCCGCTTCTCCTCAGTGTCCAAATGAAGTCCTCAGAAACAGAATGCTTCATTGGGTCCTAAAAAAGTAAAAAAAGAAAGATGGAGTGGAAGAGATGCATAGATATGCTGGGCTGGTGGCAGGGAGGGAAGCCAGCAGCTTGAGCCAGATGCCCCTGGGGTGGTATCTCTTCCAGCACTGGGGGGAAAACTCACAGTGCCTTGAATAACTTTTTTTTTTTTCCCATTGAAACATTTCTTTTCTAACAATATTTACTAAAAAAGCAAAATCCTTGAATTCTTCCTCCTAGGGTCAGTATTCAATTACACAAAAACATGCAGCAGATTTAAGGACTGCATATAAGAGCAAGATAACTAGCATTTAATGAAAAATGATTAAATTAGCTGACACGGTTATATTCTGAACTTTGCCGTCAGGACTGGCATTTTTGTGCAGTGTGCATGGAGGACTGTGGGTAATCTAAAATGAGCTTTCTCCTCTTTAAAACTCAAACAAAATCAAAGAGCAGTGTTCTCTGCAAATGTATAGAGGGGTTAATTTGGAATTTGAGAAAACAACCACAAAAAAAATTCTATTGTAGTAAACCGAACTGCTCTGGGAATACTCAGGAATTAGAGAACTCAGGGATTCTTGAGAGACTAAGGAGAGAGAGAGGGGGAGAGAGAGTAAGAGAAAGAAAGCTGGAGAGAGAGAGAGAGGACACATGTGAGAAAAGGGGAGATTTGATTTACTACCTTTTTAAAATAGAAATATAGAAATATCTGTGGGGGAGGGGGACCCCCAAAACGAACAGAGAGAGAATTGTTTCCTTTTCACAGTGAAGTCTCAGAGGAGTGAAAGATTTGTTCCCTACAGGGCAGCTAGTTCTATTTCTGTAGGTCCAACAATCCATCCTTACCTTCTTAGGTGTTGGTACTAGTTTTCATCTCCCTTTTCCTAGCTAGCAAGGTGGCAAGGGCAGTTAGAAAGAAGAGCCAGATTTCGGAAACAGAAAAATTTCTCACTGACATCAGGAGGGTATTAATGAGTTGCTTTTCTTTTTCCTGTGGTCACTCTAGTGATGAGGTCAACCTCTTAGATTATTTGGGTTTTGTAGTGAGTTTCCGGATTCCAGGGATCCAGGAAGGTCTGTGAGGCGCTCTCACCGTCTTCGTCAGAAGTAATTAACTAAAAAATAAAGCCCTCACTTTTTCTTTTCACATTTTGAACTACAGATCACCTAATACCGAGCACGAAACACCAGTTTTCAGATCATTAGTACAAAGCATCTTCCGCAGGAGGCAATAAAATGTCGCTTTATATAACTCAGCTACAGTTACACTGCTTTCAGAAAGCAGGAATCTCCCTGAAAAGAAATTTACATGAAAACAGTCCCATTGTTTGAGAACTTATGCAAATGCTGCACAAAGGTTTTGAGAGTGAGTTTATAAAACTAAATCTTTATCACTACCTCAAAGATATCCTGAGAAACTTGGTTGCCTCTAAAGAATTCCATTGCACTTACTTTTTAATGTGGAAAAGGGAGAGTTAATTTTTTTTTTCCCCTAAAGACCAAAGTTCTTCCTAAGATTCAAAGCTTCTGAAATGAATTGTCCTCCAGAGCGTCTAGGGCTTTTTGGTTTAACACTTACAAGGATCACTCGTTACTAGCTAAGAAAATGGAAACATCCACAAAAACTGATAGAGCTCCAAGTATTTTGAACAATGTAAAATGTTTCTCTCCTGGGTGTAGCTTTTAGGGACCACGTGGGGTTACATATCCCTTTTGCTCAATCAGCAGAAGATGAAGCTCTAAGTGTCTCAATTCATGTTGATTGCCTCGGAACTCCCTAGTGCTAGGAATCTGGATGTGTCCATTACCGCATGTTCAAACAATGGATCGCCTGTGCCAGGAATCTGATTTTCGTAGAAGACATTAAGGGGATTGGTGAGGAATAGACTGTCAGACCAAGCATTCTGACACTTCCCTTTGATTTTTACTTTCTTTAAATTCTTTTGCATTTACTATCTAATGTCTGTCTAGCTATGGTACTTCAGTTTCGTTTCTTCTTTTCCTCCTAATTCAGTGTGGAAGATGATCAAAGTATGGAATTTCTTCTACCCCAGAGGGTGGCATTTCTACCAGCACAAATGAACTTGGTTTTCAAGCACCAGTCTTTGAATACAAGGAATTCCTTTAATAATCATGCCAGACTATAGACTTTGGAATCAGACACTTTGAGGTCCAGTGTCACCATTTACCAACTTTGATACTCTGAGCAAGTTTTTTAACCTCTTTAGGCTTCAGTTTCCTCTCCTGTAAACAGGAATTATAATAATAAAAATAATAAAAATAAATGATACCTATCTCAATGGTTAAAAAAAACTGAGTAAACTGTCATTCATGTTTTTTCAACGTGTGTGTGAGTGTATATTTATTTATTTTATACAAGTGCCATTGTACTATATGTTATGTAAATAATGGGATACACCAAAAAGGAAATTAAATAGTGAGAATGCAAAATAAACAGAAATAAAGATTTTAATATGTTCTTACTATCTTGCACAATTCTTGGGATACATAACCCTACTTTGAAGAACTGTAATACATGTAACAGGCTAGCACAGTGTCTGCATATGGTAGGTGTTATTTATTTTCACGCCGAAGGAAGAGTTCAATTGGAGGGCCCCGAGCCTCTCTTGCAGTGGAGGGCAATCAGTTTTATTTTGCCTTGTTTTTTGACACAACTTTGCTCTTACATAAGTAGCAGAGAATGGCTGAGTTATAAGTCAGGCTCGTCCAAGACAGAAGAATCTCATTGCACAATTCAGGTAGTGTTTTCTTCTGCTAAAAGATGCTTTACATTTACAATTATTTTCCACATTCCAAGGAGAATTGGCAGCTTCCTCCATTCAGACAGGTAACTAAGATAGCAGAGCTGCATCTCGTGGTGTGCAGCTGGGGTGACATTGCCTCCTTGAGGAATGAAAACTATTGTAAGAATTTGTTAACTGGGGAGGAGAGTGGAAAAGATTTAGAATTGGAGGGAGACCTCTGAGAAAACATTCAAAGAAAGTTTGTTTCTTTCCTGAATTAGTCTTTTACTTCAATTAGTACTGTCCTTGGCATTACTTAGCATATGAAATAGATGAGACACTCCGATTTTGGATTTTGCCATTATGGCATTGAGCATGCATATAGAAATTTGTAAAGATACTCTTGGTATGAACGCTTGTGATTTCCTGTCATTCATTTTTATTCCTGGGCGTCATTATATACTGAACATCCAATTTTTGGCAGATACTAGGCACTATTTTGAGTATGAAGTTGACCATAGAGAAGCAAACTGAAGGAACTGACGGTAATAAGTGAACCCAAGAGCCCAAATTGCCATTCAGGAACTTTGGGATTTGCTAGAGAATTTGATATAAATTACGTGGTAATTGACTTCACACTTTTAAATTAGTAACAACTCTTTTCTTACGTAAAATGTAAAACCTTGACCAAAAAAAATCTTCAGACAAAATATTGAACAAAATCAAGGAATTAAAAGCAGAATAAGAATTTCCATTCATTTGACAAAAGCACAGAGTAAGCATTTTATTTTTATTTTTTAAAATTTTTCTTTAGTCTTGAAGCTTTACATTGCATAAGTGTTATATCAAAAATATAGGGATTCCCATTCACCCCATCCCACCCCTCCCACAACATCCTTCATTAGTGTGGTACATTTGTTACAACTGATGAACACATATGGAAGCATTGCTACTAACCATGGTCTATAGTTTACATTATGGTTTACACTTTGTACCACACAATTTTATAGGCTTTGACAAAATATATAATGGCCCGTATCCAACATTGCAATATCATGCAAAACAATTCAAATGTCCCAAAAAATGCCCCATGTTACACCTGTTCTTCTCTCTCCTTCCCCTGAGAACCTCTGGTGACCACTGCCTTTATATCAATGCTACAAGGTCTTTCATTACTAGAATAATAAGTCTACTTTGGTCCATAGTTGTATTCCCGCCTTATGTTTATTCATTCTTGAGGTTTTGGGGATGGTGATGCCCACTCTGCATATGATTGAGTGGGGGCTTAGATCCCATGGGGCAGATGGATAGAACTGTCTTGCAAAGTAAGCATTTTAGTTCTGTTTTGGTTATTCTAGATCCACTGAGTATCCAGGCTCTCAGATTTCCTTTGTGTTCTTTCAGTCTTTTCTCTTGGCTTCACAATTGTTAAAACATAAAATCATAATGGAGACAGTGATGGTGGATATGTTTGTTGTGTGATTGCTTTAGACATTTCTGGTTCTTACCGATATGTGGTTCTACTCTTAATTCTGTGCACAGAGGAGACTGCATTTCCTAGCTCCCTGGAATTTAGCAGGACTATGTCACTAGTTCTAGCTAATGGGCCACAAGCTTAAGTGGGAGACTGCCCATACTGGGTCAAAGCAAGAAGACTGTTGATGAGGTCTTCATTCTCTACTCTTCCTTCTTCTGTGGTGACTGGTCATGATCAAGGTGGGTCCCAGATTAACTACGTGGTACTTCAGCCTCTGGGTCTTTGAATAACCATATGGAGCAGAGCTTCTCACCAACTGTGAAAAATATGTAGTGGAACAAAATATAAACATTTGCCATGTTAACCCACTGGGATTTCAGGGTAAATTTGCTACCTCAGCATAACCCATTCTATTCTAACAAATACAGGGTTTATCTATGTTTGTTTTTCCTAGGAGAAGTGGGGATAGCTGGATCTTTCTCCAAAGTGTTCTACTCTAAGATCTTGTGGAAAAAAAAAACACCAAAATTTGACACTTTCAGGGCCTGAAGTGAAAGCATCTCAGGAAAAAGACTCACATGTCTGGAATAAAAATAAACATCTTTTTGATCAAGGCTGTATCATTGGGTGTCTGAGAGTCAACCCCACATGGTCATTGTACAAGGGATTCCTCTAGGGACTTAGACTGTAATAAAACTTTTTTTTCTTTAATAAAGAATGGGGGAAAGCATCCACTCAGGCTTCTAAAAATAAGAAATAAAGGGTTGTTTTTCAAGATGAGGTTTTTAGGAAATTAAAAAATTAAGAATTTGCATCATGAGAGTCTCTGGGACATGGTGGCCACTTGGGTCTTTGAGAAAGAGGTACAGAAGAGTGAACTAGAAATGGAAGCAAACAAGACTTGTCAACACAAGACAATCCCTAGGGAAATATAACATTTCATTAAGAGTGTATCAAAAAGCTCCAAGTGTAACATTTTTCTTCATAGAACTAATACACCATTATACAAGATGAACTAATCTTAAATTGCTAATTTATTCATATGGAATAAAATCCATATGAGTAGAGTGGATATAATAAATATTCTTGATTTGAAGGATAGTGATATTTCTGAGCTCCCTAAAGGCCTAGAATGATGTAGCATGGTAGCATCTAAGACTCACTTGTTGATCTGTGAGGCTCTTTTAAATGTGTTTTTAAGGCTGCTTTCTCCCTAATCTTAAACATTTGACCTTTCAGTCTGATAGTCTTCAGTATTATTAGATTAGATGATTAGTTATTAAATATACTGTCTCCAGTAAATAGGTAATTGTATAATGTAATGGCCCTCAGCTTTTTCAGGCCACGTTCCCATGACATTTGGAGTTAGAACACCAAGTCCTCTTGTATTAGGAATATTTAACTCTTTGTATGGGTAGAAGAATGTACAGGGATTTCCCTGAATCTCACATTCAAGCTGAATGAAGGACAGCCAAAAACATAGAGATTACCACACGTTTTTGAGAGCTATAGAACTCAAAAAAGCATAGCATTTTTATTATATTTATGCCTACACAATAAGAATGAATAATACATAAAGCAACATTTTTCCTTTGGCAAACTGAGTGTGATAAACACGATCTAGGTACTCACTAGACTTTAAGTTGGTGCTGGGGAAAGGCTGATAGCACCGTTTTACAACTAAAGCACACAAATGGAGAAGTGTTAAGTGTCTCTATTGCTTTTTGCCAAATTTTGCCTGGCAAGAAGGGGTAAGGTTGGGGAGAGGAGGAAACATAGAGGGAAGGATAGGATCTGTAGGTTTTGGTCCCTTAATTTATGCCTAATAGTATGCTATGCACTTTACAAACACAAACTATTGTAATTTTCCCCAGAATAGAAATTATTAATTCTCATTTTGCATTTAAGGAACCTGAGTCTCAGAGAAGTATTTTGCCCAAGATCAAACAGCCAGAGTGGTCGAATTTGGATTTGAGCTTGGGTCAACTTGACTTCAAAGTCCTTGCTCTTTTCTAATATCTCACACTGTCTTCCTTTATTAAGTGCCTACTATGCAAATATGCTGAAGAAGGGGGAAGGTGGTCAGGGACATTTAGGTAGCAATTATCCTTCTGATGTTCTTTAATTGAGTGTCTACTGTGTTCCCAGCAGCACAAACATTTCCGCTCATATTTATTTCTTATGATAGCTACAGGACCAAGAAGAAATACATATCATCCTGGGGGTACAGAATGCACAAGGAATGAATTTTGCCCACTTTAATAAACATCATGGAACACAGTTAGCTCAGAATCCTACAGAGTCCACTTGGCATATTTATAAAGCTCAGCCCCATACCAGTGCATCAGGATGTTTTAAGATTTGGGGAAAAGGCTCCCCTAATGACAAATAGCATAATTAGGCATAATGTCTTAAGTGAACATATTAGCTCCGGCTTTTAACAGTGTGCAAACCTTGGCTTCTGCAATAACAACCTAATCTTGTGTGGGAGCCATCCCAAGCTTCACTTGAACACAGGCACTGCTCATTCCACCCGCAGATAAAACTCAGAATGGTTTTATTTATATCATCCTTGTTAGTCATGCAGTCTGTGTGCAAACAAAACAACATTATTCTTATCTCCTTGGAAAGTTGAACTCATTAGCAATTAAAAGCTGGTGCAGAAAGAGGGCCAGGCACGAGGAAGAGGTTCTTCCTAACACCACAGCACCCCCCCCCAAAGCCATTTGTGGAGCAGCTCTCACTGATAACAGCGCCTCGACATTTGCAGAATGGCTGCACGGCCTTTTTTTTTTTTTAATTTTTAAAAAATTCTCATATAATCAACTTTATTTTTAATGAAGTTTTAGATTGCAGAAAAGTTACATCAAAAGTCTTGGGGATTACTATATACCCCCCAACACACACATGCACTGCCTTGTTTTTAATAAATAGTTTACCCGTGTAAGGATTATCTTGCTGTAATTAAATAAGATAATGTAGTCAACAATCTCTTCAAAGTACCCTGTTGAAACTTGCTGTCTTAGGCATTTGCCAGGGCCCATTCCTGCCTCCTGCTCCCTGCCCCCCCATCCCCCTCGCTTGTTTTTAGGGGATGTTTCCTCCTGGCCCTGTTCATTTGTTGTGGCAGAGTTCTTAGTCTGAGGAATTGTTGGTCCTAGCAGCTGGTTAAAGTCTCAGAATCGAGTGAGTTCCATCAGGAACACGGATGGCCTGACTACTTTCTTTGCCATCTTAAGATCAGGGAACTTAAGGACAGCAAACCCAGGCTGCCCTATCAAAGAGTCAGCCTTGCCCATGCTTCTAGGGCGTGCGGGGTCAAGTTTGTTGTTTATTTATTTATTTATTTTCCAAAGTTTTATTTATTTATTTTTCAAAGATTTTAAAATTGAAGTAAAATTCACTTAGCATAAATGAACCATTTTAGAGTATACAATTCCGTGGCCTTTAGGACAGTCACATTGTTGTGCAACCATCACCTCTATCTAGTTCCAAAACATTTTCATCATCTCTGAAAGAAATGCTGGACTCATTAAGCAGTTGCTCCCCTTTTCCCCCGTCTCTCCATCCCCTGGCAACCACAAGTTGTCTTTCCAAGATTTCGTTTTAAAAGTCTTTTTATTTTTCTTCATAAGAGGTAGATCAAGAGGAAACCCTGAGACCTGGAGGGTGACACCCAGGACAGGGAATTAGAAACAAAAAAGTCCTCTCCTCTGTACTTTGGCAGTTTCCATTGGAAGGATGGAAGGTGGGACTTTATCCAATGGACAGGGCCCTCCGGGTTTAGTGCCACTTGAGTTTTGCTTGAACCTGTAGCAAGCAATAAATTAATTTGTTTGTTTAGCACTGCATGGGTCAACTTGTTACTTGAGTAAATGTTTTACTTTTCTACTGCTTAGTTTTATATAGGTCAGCTTCCGTGCTATAGAAAGGATTTGTACTAAAAATAATAAACAGAGTTTTGGAAATAGGTTGGGTCTAAAATAAGTAAGATTAATATAGCAATCAAACATCTTAGGGTTAGAGGGGATTTCAGTCATCATTTGGTACAAACTTTGTCCACTCCTAAGTGGGTATAAAAGAGTTAAATAATAAAAACCCCAGCAAGGCAGGTAGTGGAAGTTTTAATCCCAGCTGGTGCCCCTGGGGGTGAAAGGAAGAGATATTTGATAGTCCAAATCAGAAAGTAAATATAGAGTAAATTACTTCTATGCAATTGGGGAGATTATTTCAAGTAGATTGCAACTTGGAAATGACTCACTTCTTTTCTAAACCTAGGGTGACTTGTAAATCTCTTGTCATGGTTCCAAGGCAGCACTTGGGGGAAGGAGCGATTCCTGTTTCAACAGCAACTATAGCCAGTGCATTTTGTAAAGTCAAAGCTAACCATCTTTAGAACTTGCATTACTCAGATCTATGTAGTAGTTAATAGGAACAGAAGGACAGAGAGAGACATAGAAATGTGGTCAGTATAAACACACACCTTAAAAATCTGAACTGTGAGTACTTTTAGACAGGAAAACAGAAAACTCTTTGCAATTAGTATAATAGCCATCATTCAAGGAAGTGACCTGTTTGATTTGAAATGGTGTGGCAAAGTTTGGGATAGGATCTGTGTGAGACACCTTATGAAAGGATTGTTATAAATTTTTCATATAATGAGCCATTTTCCTAGTAACTTCCATTTTTCAGGCCTAGCACTGCCTCCTGGTGCCAATATGAACATACCCCAATCTTGCTTCCTCATAGCAGTCTTTCTAATGCTTGTCTCCTCTTCTTAAGTGTGTAAGCTCTAGAATTAGAGAACCCTTGTTAAGAATCATGGCTGCTCCCCATCTATCATCTTTCTGACTTTCGGCAAGTTGCCTGGCCTCTCTCTGTCTCTGTCTTCTTATTTTTGAAATGGGAATAATAATAGTACTTGAGTCATAAGCATAACATTGTAAGAATCAAATGAGAAAATGCATGTAAAGCACTTGGCACTTAGTTATTTTTATGATAATGATGATAATTACACATAATAAATTACTTCTCGCATGACATGATGTTTAGCCTACTCACCATTCTACTTTTCTGTAAGTCAGTTCAGAGTTCAGAATTGAATGAAATGCTCCAGATATTTCTTGATGAGTGGAAAGTAGACTATCTTCTCCTTCATTCTAGGTTTTATACTTCTGTTAAGGCAGCCTAAGAATACAGTATGTCTTAGTTTGCTAAAGTCTATTGGCAGCAATATACCAGAAATGGGTTGACTTTTATAAGATTAAAAGCTTGCAGTTGTTAGACTGTGAACATGTCCAGATAAGGCATCATTGGAGATGCTGTCTTATAGAAGATTGGCTGTGAGAGATCAGGCACATGGCAGCATCATCTCAAGATGCTTTCTTTCTAAGCTCAGCTGTAGATCATCAGGCATATGTCTCCTCTTTCCCCTTTCCTCCAGGCCTCTCTCTCAGCCTCTCTGGGTTCTTCTGTCTGCTGCTTTTTTCCGTGTGTCTTTGCTTTCAGTCCTCCATTTATAAAGGGCTCCAGCAAGATGACCAAGACCCACCCTGGGTCATGCCTCACTGAAGCAATCCAGTTCATGCAAAATGAATCCAATCCAGTCAAAGGGTCCCACACCCACAGGAATGGATTAGCTCCAAGAACATGATCTTTTCTGGGTTCCACAAAAAGCTCACACAGTCAGACAGTATTTTGTTTTTCTGTTTTTGTTTTATCTTGTTTTGGGGTTGAGTGGTGGCTACTCCAATCAAACTGCTCAATCATTTCTCTCTCCTTTTGTTGTACTTTGGTATTTAGTTTTAGACTCTGGGGCAGCACCTTAAAGCTATCCCTGTTATATGTGATCTTTTTCATGCAATTTCCTCTTTCTAACCTCTGTAAGCCATTTTTTCACTCTTTATAGAAAATATTTTTAATATGTTTATTATGTGCCAGGCACAGTGATAGTTACTTGCCATGTTCTGAGATGTTTTTAATTCCTTGGAGTTTCAATGGAACACAATTTCTACACCTTCTTCCAAATTACTGTGTAACATTTTGAATAGGTACAGGCCTAAGGGCACGTGCCTGCACAATATCTTTAGAAACTTTCTTCAAGGCTGACCAGCACCCTGAGGGCACTGCAGTTTAATCATATAGTTGTGGTATCATTCGGTACCAATTATTTTTCAACATGAGTAGCAGGAAATCTTGAGACCTTCTCAGAATCCTTGTTCAAGTCAAGACTTACTATATCTGCCTGGTCACCTAATTCAATATTCCTGTCAAAATAAGATTAATCTGATATGATTTGTTTTTTCTAAGTGAAATTAGGCTAGATGGTTTTTTAAAGGCTCAGAGGGCATCCTTTTATAACCCAGTGTAGAATTTTGAAGAACTTAAATCTAAACAGAACACGGTACTCAAAGCATGACAACTGTCTGTTTCCTTTCAGGCACTCATCCCCACCCTGTGGAGCAAGGCGAGGCTGTTGGTGAGAAGTTGTGAGGTTTTACCTACGTGAAAGTCTACCCTAGGGCACTACCTCTGTTGCAGAGCATTTGCTTTATATTTGATCTAGCTTTTTAAAAGTGTCTCTTCCCTACTGGGGTCCTTGTGGTCAGGGTCATGGCTTTTTGCCTCTTTTGTACTTCCTGTACACAGTTCATGTCACATGATAAGTGATCCATACTTGCTTTTTCAAGTTAACGTTCTCAAGGTTTATTTGTACACCTAATGCCTCCCCTATTACAATTAAGGCAAAAGAATACTACCCCTTTCAGGAGTATGGCAAACAGAGAAGATGTCTATAGGTCTTTCTTGGGGCATCCTTAGATACTTTTAGGGAGGCTTAAGAGAGATGTCCCCTTAAACAGTGTGAAACCCTTAAATGATTAACAACAGAGTCTAATGAATGAGAAGCAGTGAAATACCTTTCTCAAAATATTGGAAAGTTGATAATCTTTTTTTCCCTTTGTCATTGCTAGGATTTTGGATTTCTAGGGGAAAATATTGCTTGTTAAAAAATCATCATCCCATGCTACCTTTCTGAGAATCTATCTTTTCTTTAAATGTATTCAAGTTAAGAGGTTGCTTTTAGGGACTTCTCAAAGGTAAGCATTATCTCTTTATATTTGCATCCTCAATGTCTAGTATAGTGCTGGGTGGAGAGGGGGAGTTCAATAAATGTTTATTGAATGAATAAATAATATTCATGAAAGTGAAGCCTTGTACAGATGAAAAGATGATGATGATGATTGCTCATGAGGCTCAGAAATTGAAGTAGGACTCTTCCTTAACATACTGCACACACACATGAAATCCCTTTAAGTAGTGGCTATGTTTTTTTGTTGTTTTTTTTTTAAGGAGAAAGATATTGGGAAGCTGAGCCACTTTAAAAATTTTAAATAAAAACATACCTGTCCAATTTTTATTACTGATTGCTCCATTTGCTCTTCTGGCTTTTGTTGGCAAACACCTATTTGTATACTTACCATTCTTGTCCTTGTTTCCTCCCATCCTTTCACACCACATCTATCTTTCTTCTGCAATGCAGTCTTGACTTAGATTTTCCTACTGTTAGATGGTAAGGCTTTCAAAGAAGCAGGTTTTAAAATCAGTTCCTTTAAAAGCACTTGAACTAGAAGTCAGATGGCACAAGTTAAACCAATATTTCTTCAATGAAGAAATGAAAAGCCTCCATATTGACCGATAAGGAATCTAAACTATTGACACCAATTTGGTTACACTGTATTGATTCCTACAAAAATATTAGGACACAGAGAGGCACATATACTCTACTGATCAGACTGCAAGAATGCTTCCTAGCAAAGACAGACATAGTGGAGGAATACAAGAGTTTGCCTTAGAGTGTCACCTGATATTGGTTGTCCCTCACCAATTCAAGTATTTTTGCTGATCAGGTGGGTCTGGCAGTCAGTGGAGAACCCATGTGGACATGGTTACATGTTTAACTCAGCATGATCGAGAGATGCAGCTGGTGAGTTCAGCATGTCAAAGCCGAGTGATAATGACCTGAACAAGCTGGTCCTGCTACTTACTCAGTGGCAATGAATAGTAGGGTGTAAGAAGCGATTACAATTCCAAAGGTTCTCGCAAACTTCTCAGTTTCTTATTTAAGGCTTCTTTAAATACACATTCCAGATTTGGTTTTCGACTGTTTCAGTTGTTCTCAAGTAAACGGGCAGACGTAGTGGTGGCTTGGGTGGGGTAGGTGAGGTTTCACAAGCCCTCCATTCGATGGGAGCTAAATATGCCGGGAGACTGCTGATAAGCCAAGGCAGTTCTACATATGGCAGCTTCCAATCAGCTCAGCAGGGACTCGACAGCTATCACACTGTGTCGTGCTCATCCTTCTGGGCAGTTGGCAAACCCAGAGTTCCTAGATAGAAGGGGTTTAGCGGGGCAAGCTGGAGGGGCGGGAGCATCAGGGGCCTTGTCTTGAAGCTGCTTTGCATATGAAGCACAAAGTTTTTTCTTAGCTTGAATGACTTGCTTTGAAGTGGGCAGATGGAGATTATGGAGAGGGCGGCTAAGGAAACACCAAGCCATTCCCATAGCATCTAGGTTTGGTGAATACCGCAAAGCTTCTGTAGTGTTGTATGGAGCATGGCTGTTTCTTCTGAGAGTCTGCATTTGTGTTTTTCAAAGTGTTGCCACTACTGAACCAGAATATCAGGGCTGGGGATGGGGAGGGTTTAAAGGGCAGGAGAATCTGCATTTTTAGCAAGTACATTGGATGGGACAAAGTTTGAAATCACTAACTATAAAAAGAACTCCAAGACTACCTTATCCTTCAGGTATATGGGATTTCTTCTTCATCCTCTCATTTTCTTCAGCTTTTGATTTTGAATTCTTTCTATCTCCTCACAGTTTTTTGGGATATGAACACCTCTCCTGAATTACTTTCCCCATTGTGATTAGGAAGTCTTCATCAACCCCTTAAAAATTTTCTAATTCTCTCTAATAAGGAGATCACTTGTATTCATAGCACACAGTATTGGGCAAGAAGAAAAACAGAAGGAGAATAATACTAATACCATATACTTGCAATTTAACCGAATTAAATGGTACTGTTAAATTCACAGCAAATTCACAGTTAAATCACATTAACTCATTAATTTTTACAACTTACTGTCAAAACAGGTAGTATTATCCTTATTTTATAGATGAGGAAATTGAGGCTCAGAGAAGACAATGACTTACCTCAGGTCAGGTGACCAGTAAATGGAAGAAATGGACCTGGAGTAGAGGTCTTCTGAGTCCTAACCCATTGATATCTGATACCAGGGGCTTTCTTGCACATAACTTGTAAATCCTTAGAGCACATGTGTTGATGTCACCTCTTTTTTGATTCCTTGTGAAAAATCTCCATTTAAATTGTCATGGACATCAATTTGTTGAGTGAAAGTCTCTTGGGAAAGACACTTCTGAGTTCTAGGCCTCAACATTTTTTAAACAGCTTACCCCCCTCTTCCTACCTTGTTTGTCAGTGTATTGCTCCAGGGAGTGTATGAATCTGAGTTCCAAAAAATTCTTCATCTCATATCTGATTATGCTACATTTATAGACACATCTATGCATATTCTTTTTTTGATTTTATACTGCTTTAATTTGATCATCTTGATTTAATCTCTCTGAGCTCATATTCTTTTATTAAATCATTGAATTAAAGAAGTAAAAGGGACCCATGCTAGAGGGCCCTGATGACAGACACAATAGGCACCTATCCAGCCTCTCCTTTTGCCCTTGTTGTGATGGTGATATACTGTCAGGGGACACGACACATGATAAGCCGACCCTGCTCGTTGTTACATAATTATTTTATGATGGACTAAAATTTTCAACCTCTATCTTTCACACATTGTTTCTATCTCTTAAACAACACCAATGTCAAATATCCCTTTTCTGTGTGATATATATACATTCAAATATATATTTTTCAAATATTTGAGTCAGTGATCATGTAGAGAAGAGATAGAACTGGAAGGCAAATGCATATGGGATTGAAGCCAAGGGATAGGTGAGATATGCTGGGTGGGAGAGTAAGGGGGCCATGGAATAAACCACATTTGGAGAGTAGGTATAGGAGCAGGCTCTGTGCATGATATTGAGAAGAGTATTAAGGGGGAGCAGAGTTAAAGACGACAAGGGAAGAAGAGTGCTTTGCTTCTTTTATTTTGAATTCCAAAGCTTTAATCTCTGTTCACTTTTGTTAGTCATCGGCAGCATTTAAACTCGATCTTCTTTCTTTGGCCACCATGTGCCAAGTCAAGAAGGTTCCGGCTTCGAATCTGAAAATTGGTCATTAAAACATTCAAAGTAGAATTAAAGGGTCCAAATTAGTGTGTCTGAATTAGGAGTCAATCTCAGAGAATTTACCTGGGGAGTTTTTCAAAGCACGTATTTCTTTAACATAGACTATGAAATTCTATTCCATTCTAGATCTGTGGTGGGGTACTACCACATATTTTGAAAACAAACAAATGAGCATGAACAAACAAAAACAAAAAACCCACACAACTCCTCAGGTGCTTCTGATGGGCATATTGAGTGAGATATACTAATGCAGTTGAAAATAAAAATGAAAACTTCTTCCTACATACCTGGAAATGATGCCAGACAGTTGTAGATTTCAAACTTCATGAAAAATTGACTGAAATTTTCCCTTTTTCTTTTGATGTTTTGGGATCCAATAAACACAGTCTAAGTTTTATGCTATTACCTTTTTAGTATTAACAATAATTTTGAAAATGATGGTTGCCCTGGTTTCTTTTTGAGATGTTTATGCTCCTCCTCTCAGCAATGGCCTCCCTTGGCCAACAGGCATTGTTCTTTCCATGTTTCAGGACATGAGTCTGAAACTAGCTATCAAAGCTTACAGCAATCAATCATGTTGACCGTCACATTATTCTTTGTGACTTGGGAGAAAACCCCTGTTTTCTCAAATGTTCTATCTGCTGAGAATTAGGAACCATTTATATATAATAAAGAACTGTCACTCATGGGGAAGTACACTCTTTCATCTCGTGGAAGAAAACTTTGGACATTGAACTTGATAAAAGCCGTCATTTTCACAAGCACAAATAACAAGTCTTCCCCATCTCTCCTCCCATTTCTGTAGGTTCAAGTATGAAGACCTGAAGGAGAAACCACACTGGAAAGAAGACATCATAGCTTTTAGGTTGAAATGAAGCAGGGTTAACCAGAGTCATTAAATTCTTTATAAAAATCAATGAGCTGTGCCACTTTAACTTAGATGTTCCAAGGAAATCCTAACATGTCCTTTATTCATTATTCATTTCTGGAAAGAAATTAAAATGTTAAACCACTGTTTCTGTTTTGTGCTTTTGCTATTGTTGTTGTTTTGGTAGGGAAACAATACAGTCTTGAGAATAACCAGAACATCCAGACTCTGTTAATTTAGTTTTAGGTGACTATATTAGAGCTATTATACATGATAGCTAAAATGTCACAGTGGGGAGGGGTTTGTGTGTATGGGGGGAATGTCCTGTCCGGAAATTTACTGATTTGCCTGATTGGTACTCATTTAACTGGTTTGTCTGCTTGAGGGATGCTGAGAAGACACTCCCCTGCTCAAAATTATATTTTATTCAGGTGCCATGGTGTCTGACATTCCACCTTTAATAATTCTATTGGCTTTCTTTCCCTCTTGTAAATGGAAATTCTCTTGGTTTGTGCAAAATACAAAATTAATTCATGAAGGCAAATACACAAAAGTAGCTATTGGCCTTGTTTGCCAATGGAAAAAAGGGGCTAGTGGAGCTGGGAGAACCTTGAAAATGTATCAGTGGAAATGAAGGGGAGGTTTGCTAGGGAGGGAGGGGAAGAGCACAGAAAGAGGAGGTAAAGGGCAACAGACACACATTTTGCCCACTTGGGAATTTTGAATGGGGCCCAATCTGCCCACTCAGTACTATTTGAAAACAAAACAAAACAAAGCAAAAAATATATCTTTGAGAGCTGATTTAATCTACTTCACTATTTCAGTAGTAGAACTGGCCAAGACTTTTAATGCTGGAGTAGAGAAGGGTGATTAGCATGCAATCATAAGCACCAGTTGTAAATCATGATTTATTTGGGCACAGACGCTTCGTGTTCAACATTTGAAGAGCATCTTTCAAAACTAAAATGCAGAGGGCAGAAAACAGTGTTGGTCTTTTATACTGTTTTCCCCTTCACGAGGTAAGTCAGAGAGCCTGAGTTACGAAGCATTAAAAGATCATTTTGTTCCCACATTCAATTTTCTTCTTTTTATTTACAAATAACCTTTTAAGCCAAAGACCATTTGAGGTGGTCCTGGTTCCTCCATGGTTAACTAACTGGCCCCTCATTTCTGCTGGACCGGCATTTCAATCACCCAGGTCTCAGGAGGGAAATCATTCTAGTGGCCTCACTATAGGCAGACAAGAGTCTCTGGCATGTTCCCAAAATACTAGGCTGCTCCACATCCGTGAGTCTCTTTGATTTTCTGTAGGAAAGTTATGCTGTTGTAGGTCAACACTCAAGTGTCTTGGTGAAGTGTTCAGTACGTGGGGAGCCCTAACCCTTGCTGTTGCTGGGGAGACCAGGCTGTCAATTGCATGGAACCTTCAGATTTCAACCTTGATTAAAATAAGCTATGCAGGTGGAGTCCTGGTTTGTGGGAAGGGTACAGAGCCCCGGACATGCTGGAATTTCATCCTTATACTGAAGCCGGGCTGCTGCTGAGAACACACAGAAAGGTGTGCTGGCCAAATCAGCCAGTTATTGGTTCCCCAAATAATTCTGGTTTCCGACACCTGACTTGACTCTGCAAGTGAGTGGGAGGCTGTTTTCCCTCATTGTTTTTGCATCTTGGCTTTCATGTCACTACACAAACATTCAGCCCACAAATTTCTGTTATCTAATCAGGTGCATCAGTCCGTGGTGGAGATGAGAGGGGAGGAACGCCCCTCTGACTCAGATTTTGCACAAACACAACTCAGCCTTGTTAGCAAAGGCGAGGAGGAGCACCGACGGCTGCTCGGATCAGCTCTTTCCCCCCACAGTCTGTGGGGCAGTGCAAATGGGCCAGGAGTTTTAATGGCAAGATAAGCAATGCGAGGGCCCCAGTTTGGTATGCTAAATAAAATTAAAATGTCAATATTTACACATGACCTTCAATGCTCTTACACTCTTTCTTTCTTAGTATTCAGTACAGACTGCGGTTTTCTTTAGTCCGTTACCAACAGCTTGGAAATTCAGTTAGAGGACATAACCCAAATGTTCTCCAAATGTTGCTTCCAAATGGTCAGCTTTAAAAGTGCTCTTTTAAGGCGTACAACCTTTCTGCATTGAGAGAAGACTGTTGCTCTGCCTACCCAAATGCAAGGGGATTATCTGAAGATTAAAACCACTGATGATAAAAATAGTGCCATGCAGCACACTATAATTTGTTGATAACTAAAGCACAAGAGATCCTTTTACAGTCTTCTTGGAGCCTTACTATTGTGTATTGCACATTCAACCCCTGCTTGTGTGCTGACACAAACAAATAAACGCCATCATAACGGTTGAAATGTAGTTAGAAACACAATTGAGAACATCTGTATTGTAAGCAGAAATAAATTAGAAATACTGAAGTGTTTTGTAGCTGTGAAAACGAAAGAATAAAAAAAATAACCCATAGTACCTGGATTAAGCGGTTATAAATAATGTATAAAGCAAAAATCTCATTACCCCCTGTGTAAACTCCCCCCAATGAAATATATTTTATGAATGTAGTAACACTGTAATAACCAAAGCATTTGTTTTTCCCCACAAACTTTCCATTTCATAACTGTGAGATTGTTTGGATTTACACGATCGGGTCAAAACGTTCCCGAGTTTACAGGTTTTGGTCTCTTCCTCATGACCTTCAGCAGTAGGACTCTGCAGCTCCATGGTCTACTACTTATCAGAATGTCGCTCTGCATGTGGAAATGTTTCTCCAAATACCAGCACATAAAAACAAACAGAGGTGAAACGCAGAGCCCTCAGTCCTTGAGGAGGAGGCCTTGAAACTTCTCCTTTGCAGAAGGAGGACACGCTCTACCTGCTCAGGTCAGCAGCACCTGGAACGGCTCCCAAGGTCAAGGCTGCTGACGATGGAATAGATCACATCATGGATGTCACTCAGAATTGACCCACTGCCTCAGTAGAGACAGTTGCCAGAATAGTGAGTTCTCTCCAACTAAGGTGTGGGGCCACTATAGGGGTGACTAGAAGTTCTGCCCTGGGTGCCATCCTCAATATAGCCAAGGCTGGAGGGAATGTGATTCTTTGCCTGCCCATCTCACTCCTGCAGCTTGTCCTTCTTCAGTGTCTTGGTTCCTTTTTCTATCATAAAGTCATGGTCAGGCTCCTAGTCATCAAGGAACCCTGTGGTATACTGATGGGCCAACATGACTTTGGAGTCCTATTCATTATGAAACCCAGTTCTCCTGGGTTAGGCAATGTAAACACCATGTCTTTAAGATGTACAAGAGCAAGAAGAAAGCATAGAAAGCTGGCCTAATAAATTTTAAAAAATAAAATAGGAGCCATCTAATGCCTAATCCTCTTCTACCTCAAATATTGAATGATTCCTTCCGAGATTTTAATCGATTAATTAACAGATAGGTAATCTGGCTCTCCTAACTTCCTTGGAATGGTTCCTATGTGAAATGCACAGATAACAATACAGATAGCTGCCTGACCAGGTGACACTGCTACCTGCATGACCTGTGCCTGGATTTTATTTCTGCCCAGCCCCACGGGGATAGCATGATGGCTAAGCAGCTAAGCGGAACGACCCAATTAGATCCCCTTATACCATGAAGTCACGTGTGGACTCCTTTTTGGAATCATTATCAAAAAGTTTGAAAATATGGAATAGTGAGGAAAATAACTGGATTGTGAATCAGAAGACTTGCTGTTTTAAATGCCATCTTCTCACCAGTTATCTGGGTGATTTTTAGATCAGTCAATTTCTGAGCCTCAGTGATAATTCTACCTCATACTTTTTCCTCTAGTAAGACTCAAATAAGGCAATGCAAGCAAAGAGTCTTTACACAGTTGAAAGCATTAATGAGTGGAGTGGTGTTATCATTACTAAAAGGAAATATCTGCCCCACTTACCTTAAAATTCTGCGAGGATCAAATTAAATAAAATATCTGACGAAGGCTTTGAAAATATAAAGAGCTAAACAATGCAAAGTACATCACTCTATTGTGACTGTCATGGCTTGAGTGAGGCCAGTTAGGACCACCTGTGGTCACTAGATCTCACATGCACAGCACAGCACGGTCCTCTGGTCTAAACAGTGTGCAGAAGCTGGAGATATTAGGTCTGGTGTTATCTTCGCCACTATCATTTTTATCTTGAGCATCTCAATGAACTGTTTTGAATTTTTGTCTCATTTCTTTCATGGCCAATATGAAGAAACAACAGTTACCAACTAATACGGTTCTTGGGAAAACGTTATTAAAATAGATTCCACCAATGACTTTTAAGGACAAAGTTGCCGGAAGGACATAAATTGTGCATGGGCTTTTCAACAACAAATAGGCACCACTCCACATACCCCTAGGATCTCAAGCTGATAATTTAGCAGGAACGTATTGAATCAGGTGACGGTTCTGCTCGTGTGACAATCTAGGTCTCAGAGTCTGGTATGCGGGCAGGCTGTAGGAGCAGATTGCGCTTTCGGGAGAAAGGTTAAGCTTGAATGTTTTGGACAGGAGGTGGTTAGATGCATTTTTTAAAAATGTCCTTGAATTTACCTGATGCTTTTTGTGTCCTTGTTGTGGCTGTAGCCTAGTCCAGGTTATGAATAATTTTAGTAACACAAAAGAGGTCATTTAAAAATCTCTGCCTCTGATGCCCCATTTCCTCTGCTGGCCCTTCACAGCTTTCTCCTCTTCTTTCACCAGTTTGGCATCCTGGGAGGCTGCCCTTCTGATCACTGTCAGCTTAAGATAGTGACAAGTGGGTTTAGAAAGTTTTGAAACTTTTACAGGAGAATTGTAGAAAGATGAAGGTTTTCGGGAAACCCTTAAAAGGAGTTAAGGGATGCGTTTTATTTATTATTATGTTTTTGGTTAAAAACATTTTATTTTGAAGTAATTTTAGACTTACAGAAAAGTTTCAAAAATAGCACAGAGATTTCCCTTATATCCCTCACCTTGTTTCCCCTTATGTTAACATCTCACAGGACCACAATTAAATTATCAAAAACATGAAATTAACATTGTCACAATACTTTAAATTAAACCACAGATCTTATTTGAAATTCGCCAATTTCCCTATTAACATCCTTTTTCTGTCGCAGGATCCTATCCAGAATCCCACGTGGCATTTATTTATTTCTTCTCAGTCGCCTCCAGCCTGAATAGTTCCTCAGTCTTTCCTTGTCGTTGATGACTTGTGCACTTTTGAAGAGTGCTTTTTGTAAAATGGCCTTCAATTTGGGTTTGTCCACAGTTTTCTCACGATTGGAGTTAGGATACTCATTTTTGACAAGAATACCACAGAAATGATGCTGGGGCCTTTTCAGTTGCATCATTGCTAAGGTATTTATGAGGGTGATATGCCTTATACTGGTGATATTTGATCACTTGGATAGGTTGGCATCTATTGGTTTATCCACTGTAGAGTTAGCATGTTTAACTTTGGAGTTGATAAGTATTTTGAGGGAGATACTTGGAGTGTGTAAATCCTGCTTTTCCTGGAATGAGTGCTTGCCCATGAATTTTATCATCCATCAGTGCATCTCATTTGCAACATTTACTACTTTGGAGTTTGTCTAAATTTGATTATTCTGGTTTCTCTTTCTTTTAACATTTAATGGTTGGACTTAAAAAATATATACTCAAAGAAGTCTCATCACTTTCTCTTCATGGTTTTTTTTTTTTTTTTTTTTTTTTTTTTTTTTTTTTTTTTTTTT
>JAQZBX010007638.1:39300-50094 GCA_029593785.1 Cabassous unicinctus | reverse complement strand
TTCACTCAACATGATATCATCAATGTTCATCCATGTTGTTGCATGAATCATCGGAAGTTCATCCTTTTTTTTTTTAAAGATTTATTTATTTAAATTTTATTTATCCCCCCCTTGCCGCTTGTGCTGCTGTGTCCATTCGCTGCGTGTCTTCTCTGTGTCTCCTTATCTCCCCCTTGCTGTGAGGTCTTGCCGCATCAGCCCACGGCGCCGCGCGAGCTGGCCTGCCCTCACAAGGAGGCCTCGGGACGCGAACCCGGGCCTCCCATATGGTAAACGGGGGCTCTATCCACTGAGCCACACCCGCTTCCCAGTTCATCCTTTTTATGGCTGAAAAATACTCCATTTGTGTATGTACCGTATTTTGTTCATCCATTCATCTATTGTTGGACACTTGGGTCGCTTCTACCTTTTGGATCTTGTGAATAATGCTGCCATAAACATTGATGTACATGTATCTGTTTGAATCCATTCTTTCAATTATTTGGGGTATATACTAGGAAGTGGGATTGCTGTATCATATGGTAATTCTATATTCAACTTGCTGAGGAATGGTCAGACTGATTTCCGTGGTGGCTGCACCATTTTACAATGCCATCAACAATACACGTGTTCCGATTTCACCACATCTTCTCCAACGGCATCCTAGCCAAACTAGTGGGTGTGAAGTGGAATCTCATTATGGTTTTGATTTGCATTTTCCTGATGACCGATGATGTTGAGCATCTTTATGAGTATGTATTGACCATTTGTATATCTTCTTTGGGGAAATGTCTATTCAAGTCCTTTGCTCATTTTTAATTGGGTTATTTGTCTTTGTTTCGTAGAATTGTTGCCATTCAGACAGGATTGGGAGAGTCTGAGTCAAGAAGTGGCATGATCTTTTTTAAAAGGACATGTGGCTGCTGTGTGCGGAATCATTTGAGAGCAGGGTAGGGAAAACAGAAACGTGAGGAATGCCAGTGGTTTGGACTAAGGCAATAACAGTGGAAAAGATGAGGAATGCTTGGATTTTTTAATATTCCGTAGATGAATCTGGCAGGGTTTTCTTAGGAATGGGGTGTGAGAAGCGAGGAGGACTTAAGAAGGGCACCCAGGTTTGTGAACTGAGAGACTAATAAGATAGAAATGCTGTTTACTGAGAGAGAGAAGAATGTAGGAGGAGCTGGTTTGGGGCATGGATGTGAAGAAGTCAGGTATTTGTGTATAAGATGGATTAATTTTGAGGTACCTAATCAAATAGACACATAGACATATGAGTTCAACATTGAATGAGATAACCTAGGGACTAAGCATAGAGAAGAAAAGAGGTCCAAGTTCCAGGCACCTCACTATTTCCAAATACAGGAGATGAGGGGAAACTAGTAAAGGAAACTGAAAAGTGACAACCCATGAGGTAGGCTGAGAACTGAGAAAGCGTTGTCCCAGGAGCCAAGTATCTTAACTTAACTGCTGGCAATGTGATATGTGTCATGAGAACTAATAAGTGACCATTGGATTTAGTGACAGGGAAATTGACAGGTTTCAGTGGAGGGAGAAATCTAAACCATGGATGTACACTTCACTCTAAGCATTCTGCTCCAAAGGAAATCAGGGATATTGGGCAGTATTTTAAGGATGTTTTGGGGTGAGTGGGAAATATTGCCATGTGCTTGCATGATTATGGGAATGATACAAAAAGTAGGGGACATTTGATGATGTTAAGAAAGAGAGGAGATAACAGCAAGAGACATGTCCTTGGCTAGACATAAGCAGGTCCAGGTCACTGGAGAAACTGGCCTGTGAGGCAAGGGGAGTTCACTTATTGTAACAGGGGCAAAGGCACAGCTTATGGATATAGATGCAGGGACTTTGGTATATTTGGTGGTGGGAGCAGGTGGGACTTCTCTTCTGATATTGCTTCTATTTTCTCAGTGAATTAAGAGAAATATTGTTCTTTTCCCAGGTCACAAAGCAATAAATCACAGCCCTCTGGATTCCAGATTCCAAAGTACATTCTTTCCATAATAGCACAGTGGTTGTGCCCAACACCTTCTTCAGGGTAAAAAGCCGAAAACTCACCTACATTTTAGATATTCTCATTTAGTGTTAATTTTCTGAGAAGTCATCTTCCATTTGCGGAAACTCATATTGGAACCATTTTTTATTCACCAGAGGCTTCCATTGGACTTTCCCACTTAGAATAGTAAGAACCTTAGTTGATTTCCTAAAGTTTCTAAAATTTGCAATTAGTAATAATAACCTAATATCCCTAGTGTTGTATATGTAGCACCACTTTACAGATCAGTAAACCAAGGCTCTGGAATATGATCACCGATGTATTACCCATACCTAGCACTGTTCATAAGGCTCAATAAGTATTTGGTGGATGAAAGGACATCACCTATCTTGTGAATTTTATTACTTAGTTTTCAACAAACAGAAAACCCACCTAAAAATGTCTTGAGCTATAAATTCTGTTATTTCACAACCATGACTAGTTAATTCAATGGCTTAACAACATTCCTATGGGTTTTTTCATATTTCACCACCCTTAACTTGTAGCTTGCCCCAGTAAGGCAGCCTGGCGCATGCAGCTGGCAATCTCTATAGGCTGAACTAAGAGAACATCCTGTCCAGTGTCCCTGTAAGATCAAGAAAACCATTCCCAGAAGTTCTTTCAGATCCCAAATGTAGGCTCATTTGTTAGATTTTGTTCCTACTCATACTTACTCCATTCAATTGGCAAGAAAAATGAGACCACCATGATACAGTCTTAGACTAAGAAAATTCAGATCATGAAGCTGAAGGAGACCATGCTCCCTGGGGACATGGCTATTTAGAGGAGAATGAAAAGGAGATCCAAGATTAGAAAGATGACAACAGCTGAAACGTCTACAGGTAGAAAGGTTGAAATGTGACTGGTCCAAATCGAGATGTATTATAAGGATAAAATGCACACCAGATTTCAAAGACATAGTATGGAAAGAATATAAAATATGAGATTAATAACTTTACATTGATTATATTGATTATGTTATAATATTATGGATATATTGAACTAAATAAAATATTAAAATCACTGTTACCAGTTTCCTTTTTACTTTTACTCTTTTTAAATGTAGCTTCTATAAAAATTTAAATTACATGTGTACTTGCATTTGTGGCTTACATTATATTTCTTTTGGACAGCACTGGATTAGAGAGTTATAATGCTGAAATTTCAATGATAAACATATAAAAGCTCAAAAACAAAAGATTTGCTGGAGAAAATTGAGTTCTAAGCATCTGTGGCAGTTATTGATATTATTTATGAATTCCAAAAAAGATACAAATTATGTTTGTAAACAGGTCTGTTCCTCTGGGTGTGATACCCTTTGGTGGCATTACATTCCGTTGAGACACCTTTGATTAAATTATGTTAAGATTAGGGTTTTGATTCAACCACATCATTTGGGCATGCAGGATTGAGTCCCTGCCCCCCTTGGTAGGCTATATAAATGGACACTCAATCAAGAACACAGACAAGTAGATACACAGAGAAGATACACAGAGGATCATGCAGCCCCAGGAAGAGAGATGAGCCTGATAGTCTTCAGCTGACCTTGTGAAGAGGCCAGAGCAGCTGAGTCCAGAAAAAAAGAGGCCCAGGGAGAGAGATGAGCCTTATGCCAGCCTACAGCTACGATTGGAAGAAGCTGGGACCACGGAGCCTTAAGAGGAAGAAGGAAGGAGAAACCTTCGCAGACATGGCCTGTCATCTTGTTTCAACATGTGGCCAGTGGCCTTGGGTGAGAAAGTACCTCTTATGGTACCTTGAGTTGGACTCTTTAGGGCCTTATGACTGTAAGCTTCTACCCCAAACAAATATCCTTTATAAAAGCCAAAAGAGTTCTGGTTCTTTGCATCCGCACCCCTTTGGCTGACTAATACAGCATCTATCTCCCTCTTTCTGCCTCCCTCTCTTTTCCCTCCATTTTTTTCTCTCTTTCTCTGACACACACTTTTACTCTAGTTTCTTTTCAGCCAATGCCAATCAGGTAAATGTAATACCTCACATAATATATTGAATTATTCAATATAATACATGAATTAAGCTGGATTCTTAAAAATCATAGTCTTGAGTAGAATTCATCCTGGATTGGTCTAGGGTCACCAATGTCTCATGACTTTATTGTTCTTCATTGAAAATTAATTTTTTAGCAAGTCACTAAGGAATATATTTTTATAATAACGTGAATCGACTTATGACACTTAAAATCAGATTTTAAGAGGTTAAGGCATCTATCACCAGCCCTATCATTTATCTGATTATGATTCTACATTAATGAGAGGCTGAGTGACCTGTTAAAAGTCAAGGTCAAGACTTTTAAAAATAAACACCTACTGAATGGGAACTATACCAAGTGTCTTGAAAACTTAAAGGCCTCTCTGATGGGCACCCCCATGCCTCCTGCTACTTCTCTGACCTCATCTGCTATCAATATGCACACTCTCACCTGGCCTCAGAGCCCCTACTCTTGTTGGTGTTCTTTAACCTATTATGTACGTTTGTGCTTCATGGCTTCTGCAATCACTGCTCCTTTGCCTGGAATTGTTACCACCTTTTTCTGAAGCTCTCCTTGATTATCTTTGTGAAATAAGTCCCTTGGTTCCTAACTCCTAGCGTTCCTTCTTCCACTTCCTTGGGTTATTTTTCTCCATAGCACTTTTCAGCACTAGGCACACTATATATTTCTTTTTAAATTAATATCTGTCTTTCTTCCCCCACCAGAAAGTAAGCTTCAAATTTGTTCCTCATTTTGTGGTAGGTCATGGTATTCAATGCTTAGCGAATGAATGAAAAAGTCATAGCTCTTTCTTCCAAAAAGCTCCCCGTCTGCCTGGGAAAGACATGCAAACTAACCAGCCAGCCGAACAATCAACCAACTAAGCAGCCATCCAACCATCCACAAAATAGTTTCCATTGCATTTACAGCAAGAGACTTAAAAATACTTTACTAGAATGGACTGCCTTCTGTCTGCTCCCAGTTCCACTGCTGAAGACTGTTGAGCTTAGGAAGGCTCTTTAATCGCTTCACCCTTAAGTTTCTCCATTTGTGAAATGGAAATAATATCTCAATGGGTTTTTTTTGTTTGTTTTTTTTTTTATTCCCCTCCTCCCCTAGATGGTTCTCTCTCTGTCTGCTCATTGCTTGCTCGCCTTCTCCAGGAAGCACCAGGAGCTGAGCCCCGGATCTCCCACATGGGAAGTGAGTGCCCAACGGCTTGGGTCATGTCCGCTCCCTGCGGGCTGTGGCATCTGCTGGCCTGTGGCATCTGCTCATTTAGGCGTCTGCTCCTTGCGAGGGGTGTGGTGTCTGTTTGTTGTGGTGGGGTGCAGGCACCTAACTTGTCTTCTTTAGGAGGCACTGGGACCCAAACCGGTACCTCCCAGGTGGTAGGTGGGTCCCAAACTGGTTGAGCTACATCCACTTCCCCTCAATGGGTTTTTTAGGAATTAGATAATTCCTGTAAATCCCTTTACCTGGCACAGAATAAATGCTTAGTACATGTACAATTTTATTATAGAAAAACGATCTTAATTCAATGGGGGCACAAAGGAGCTCGGCCTGGGGAGTTCAGGGAAACAACAACAATATGAGCTTAAAGCTCAGGTGCTCTATATGGATTTATTTATCACTGAAGAAAGGGTGGGAGTATGGGCAATTTTTAGTCCCTTAAGCTTTTTAGTATAAAGATATGTTATCACTTCCCTTTGTCTCTGATCACCAGTGTACATGTAAATTAGAGTGACTGCTCTATGAACAGAATCACATACAAGCACAATGCACCTGAAGTACACTTTGATTTATTTCCAACTACAATTTTCCTCTTGTTTCACATACTAGTGGAAAAATCCAAGGAAGTTCAGAGTTATAATTCAAATTAAATATAATACTTTATAATTGAGATAACTAAGTTACTTTTGCCATCACATATTATTTGGGTGATTTCTAAAATATCATAATTTCTATAAAATTTGAATGTATTTTTTAATTCAAATAGAGAAAATGATTTTTCTTCTAATTAATTGTACAACAGTCATTATTTAGATCATCATATAGACTATGATTTACCAGAGTATGTGCACACAAAAAATTAAAGTTCAAAACTATAAACTGCCATGGTAATTTGTTTGTGCAAATAACATGCAACTTATATCAGAGAATGAAATCAAATACACACGTATTTTAACTTAATAACAATTATCTAGAAAATGTTGAATTGTTATTCTGTATTTGTTCTACTTGCGTTCATGTTAAATGGAGAAAAGCTGAATTAAAAGGTGACATTTAGGCTATTTCCAAAAGAAATGTGATATTTCAGTCTTTAGATACATTTCCTTGGCTTGTGTTTTCATCTAGGCAACTTTAATGTTATGTAAAATTAAATTTGTTCTTCGGTTCATTACAATGCTTAGCAAGTTAATAAGTTTATAAATCATAATTAACTACTATTTTCTGTTCTACTGCCCTTCTGAATTGCTTTATTTTCTTTGTTTTGTTTTTTTCTTTTCTCATGTAATTCGCCTTAAGCATACTTTATGTTTAAGATGGGTAGACTTCATTTACCAGATCTGTTGTGTCAGCCTAACTGGAAATGTGGAACCATGTCATAAGTGGTGCGCACGTGAGAGTGTGGATGTACATGCTTGCACATGTGTGTAAACATACATTTGTAAATGGTTAACTGTCTTCGGGAAGCACCATTCTTTAAAGGTTCTCATCCTCCACTTTGCTGGGTGCAATTCCAGAAACATGTTGACTCCAGTATTCCACCAGGGACTCTTTACCTATGTGTAATAAAGGGAAGTCAAATAAAGTAAAATGAATTTTCAAACATTAAGCAAAGCTTTAAAATGTTCAAAGAGGGAGTCAAAAGGCCTCAGTCATGATGATTCAACTTAGGGAATATGGGTAAGCTTCATTAGAATGCAAAACCAGAGTAAAACTATCACCACTCACTGATGATATGATCCTACACCTAGAAAATCCCAAAGAACTTACAACAAAGCTACTAGAGCTAATAAATGAATTCAGCAGATTGACAGGATACAAGATTAATATGCAAAAATCATTAGTGTTTTTATACACTGGTAATAAGCAATCCGAGTAGGAAGTTAGGGGAAAAAATTTATTTACAATAGTGACAGAAAGAATCAAATATTGAGGAAAAAACTTAACCAAGGATGTAAAGCACTTGTATTCAGAAAACTACAATGCATTACTAAAAGAAATCAGAGATGACCTAAATAAATGGAAGAACATCCCATGTTCATGGATGGGAAAACGAAATATCATTAAGATGTCAATTCTATCCAAATTGATATACAGATTCAATGCAATCCTGATAAAAATTCCAACAGCTTTTTTTTTTTTTTAAGAAATGGGAAACACAATTATCAAACTTATTTGGAAGGGTAAGAAGCCCCAAACAGCCAGAAACATCTTAAAAAGAAAGAATGAAGTTGGAGGACTCTCAATTCCGGACTTTAAATTGTATTACCTGGCTACAGCAGTAAAAACAGCATGGTAGTGGTGTAAAGATAGACATATAGACCGATGGAACTAAACTGATGGTTCGGAAATGGACCCTCACATCTATGGTCAAGTGATTTTTGCTGTCAAACACACCCAGCTGTGTTGGAACAGTCTATTCAAAAGTGATACTAGAAGAACTTGATATCCACATCCAAAAGAAAGAAAGAGGGCACATGCCTCACACCGTATACAAAAATTAACTCCGAATGGATCAAAGACCTAAATATAAAAGCTAGAACCTTAAAACTCCTAGAAGTAAATATAGGGAAGACCTGGTGGTAGGTAGTCATTTCTTAAACTTTATACCAAAAACACAAACGGTGAAAGAAAAAATGGATAAATGTACCTCCTCAAGCTTAAACACTTTTGTGCTTCAAAAGAGTTAATCAAGAAAGTGAAAAGGCAGCCCACTCAATGGGAGAAAATATTTGGAATCCACATATCTGATAAAGGTTTGATTTCCATTTTATATAAAGAGATCATGCAACTCAACAATAAAAGAACAAGCAATCCAATTTAAAAATGGGCAGAAGGCTTAAATAGACATTTCTCCCAAGAGGAAATACAAATGGCCAAAAAGCACATGAAAAAATTGGCCAATATCACCAGCTATTAGGGAAATGGCAATCAAAACTACAATGAGATATAATCTCACACCTCATAGAATGGTCATTATTTAAAACACACACACACACACACACACAAACAGAAAACAAGTGCTGGAAAGGATGTGGAGAAATAGGAACACTTGTTCAGTGTTGTTGGGAAGGTGGAATGGTGTAGCCTCTGTGGAAGACAGTTTGGCAGTTCCTCAGGAAGCTAAACATAGAACTACCATATAAGCAGCAACCCCGCTACTAGAATATATCCAGAAGAACTGAAAACAGTGACGTGAACAGACATTTGCACATGGACATTCACAGCAGTGTTATTCACAATTTCCAAAAGATGGAAACAACCCAAGTGTCCATCAACCAATGAATGTAAAAACAGAATGTGGTATATGCATATGAGGGAATCCTATGCTGCTGTAAGAAAAAAATGAAATTGGGACACATGTGACAACATGGATGAACCTTGAAGACATTATGCTGAGTGAAATAAACCATGCACAAAAAGACAAAAATTGCATGGTCTCACTAATATGAACTACTATGAAAAATAAACACATGGAGTTAAAACCTACTCTATAGGTAACTAGGAGATAGGATGAGGACTGAGAAAGGGTACTGATACTTAATGTGTGTAGAATTTTTATTTAGCTTGACTATAAAAGTGTAGAAATGGATAGAGTTGATGGTAACATTATAGTGAGTATAACTAAGATGGCTGGTTTATAAATGGGATTTTGGCTGAAAGCGATAGTCTAGGGATGTAAATATTAATTGAAAGAAAGCTAGAGAGCAATCTAGGGACTGCATAACACAGTGAACCCTGAGGTGGCTGAAGAGTGTGGTTAATAATACAAACAGATAAATGTTCTTCTATGAACTTGAACAAATGTACTTGACTATTACAAGGTGGTAAGAATATAGTGATGCATGAAAAAAATACAATTAATGTAACTTATGGACTATAGTTAACAAAAATAGTGTAAATCTTTGCATCAATGTCAAAAAGGTACTATATCAATGCTAAGGGTCAATAATAGTGGGGTGTATTAGTCAGCCAAAGGGGTCTGATGCAAAACAGCAGAAATCTGTTGGCTTTTATAAAAGGTATTTATTTGGGGTAAAAGCTTACAGTTATCAGGCCATAAAGCATAAGTTTCTTTCCTCACCAAAGTTTGCTGCCACCTATTGAGGCAAGATGACTGCCGACATCTGCCAAGAGTTCAGACTTCCTGGGTTCCTCTCTTCCCGTGGCTTGTTTCTCCCCAGGCTCAGCTGCCCTGCTCTCTCCACAAGGCCAGCTGTAGACTTTCAGGCGACAGGCTCTGTCACCTGGGGCTCTGTGGGCTCAGCTGCTCTGCTCCTCTGTGTGCTTACTTCCCAGGCTCCAGCTCAAAACTCCAGCTCTCTTCTCTGCCATGTAGTTTTCCTACTGACATGGCCCAATCAAATCCTTCATCATAATTTAATCATACCCAGGTACAGACCAGTTTACAAACATAATCCAGTATCTATTTCTGGAATTCATAAACAATATCAAACTGCTACAGGGGGTATGGAATTTTTTCTTTTGGACTAAGGAAAATGTTCAAAGGTTTACTGGGGCAATGACTATACAACTCTGTTATAAAAGTGAGAGTCACTGAGAGTACATGTTAGATAGAAAGTACAAGGCATGGGACTCTATAACACAGTGAACCATGTGGTGGAAGGTGGACTGTGGTTAACAGTACAAAGATGAGAGTGTTCTCTCATGAACTATGACAATGTGCAATACTAACACATAGTGTTAATAATAGGGGGTGTATGGAAAAATATACCAGGTGTACACTATGGTCCACAGTTAGTGGTAATAGTCTGATCATGCTCTCCCAAAATCTGTAACAAATGTCCTACAACAATGTAAGGTGTCAGTGGAGGAATGATGTATGGGAATTCTGCACATTTATAAGCTCACAACTTCTCCAATAAAGAAATTTAAAAATAAATATAAAAATTTTTAAAAATTTAAAAAACATAGGACTGAACAACCAGTGAACTCTATTGTAAATGAGGGATTAATATTAACAGTACAATTTAAAAATGTTCTTTCTTGAATTAGAACAAATGTAACTCACTAATGCAAGGTGTTAATAATAGGGTGATATATGCAGAAAAAAATATGCCCTAATGTAAACTATGGACTGTATTAAATAGTACAATTATAATATTCATTCATCAATTGTAACAAAGGTACCACACTAATGCAAAGTGCTGTAATGGGGGAAGGGTATATGGGAACTTTCTTAAAAAAAAAAAGAAAGAAAAATGCTCTGCAAAAGTTGCAGGGTAAGCAAAAATGTAAAATATGCTGGTTTTGGTCCTATAGAGACAACTTATCAAAAATAGACAAGTATGCTATAATAACCAACCTATGATCACTTCTCACTTTGTAAGACCCTCCTTTGTAATAAGGAACTTAAATATCAACCAATTGTAGTTACTTCCCCTTTGGAAATTCCCTAATTGCCTCTACATGTCAATGTAACTTACTAACCATTTGAGACTTACTTCAGTTTGAGATAGCCCCAATCAAGCAGTTTCTCTTTCAATAAGCCAATTGTATTGATTAAAAAAAAAAAAAA
>JAQZBX010007638.1:0-39200 GCA_029593785.1 Cabassous unicinctus | reverse complement strand
GTCCCTCTGCACCCTCTGGCAAGCTCCACCCTCACAAGCATTCTTTTCCTGTATGCCCACATGTACACGTGACTGCCCATGATCCTAAACCTAAGAAGCATTCATATTCCTCTTCCTAAACCTCTATCTTTCTCCAAGTCCTTATAGTTTTTCTTTGTTTTCATTTCATTCAGTTGAAATAGTGTAAGTTTTATACTGATGCCAAAAAATTTAACAGTGTTTTATGCTGTATGGTTTATGGATTTGATCTCGGGCACTGTTTACAGTTCCATCATGCTTTTCACAAGTACAATTTCCGCTCTGTAAAATGTGAGGACAGATGCCCCTCATTTCCTCCAGTGTTTTTCCCACTCTCAAATCTGGAGTGATGACAGTTGATACATCTTACACTCACTTCTTGGTTTCTTTTGCAGCCTCCTGTGAGCCGTTTCTATGGGATGAGGCCACCTTCGAGAGTCACCTTTCATTTGAGGCCACAGCAAATTCACAGCCTCCAGCACTCCCCTCATCCCCAAGAGCTGAAGGGCACACCTCCCACCTCTGGATGGCCAGGCCAGGCCAGCACCTGGTGCCCACAGCCCTCGGTAAAGACCTTTCAAAAACCTTTTCAGTGATGACCTCCTTGGCCCTCAGGGCCATCCACTGGATTTTACCATCCACCTTTGGACTCTGGTCTGGTATATCTGGCTCCACCCTAATAGCTCAACATGTCTATAGTCTTCGTCAAAGTCCTTTTCATCAGGAATTCACTCAAATGCTCAGTCTACTTTCCTACTCCTTATTTTCCCTCAGATGATGGGCCTCTTCTTGTCTGCATATCATAGAAAAGGTCTATAACGTAAGCCCTGATGATACCAATCATGAAAATGGTTCAAAATTATAATTTTGTGCAAAGTAAGAGCAATTCAACATCCCAGACCCAGAGACACTCTAGGTAAATGCAGTGGAGATAAGAAGGAAATAACACAAATGCAACATTCCTCTAGAAAATTTCTTTCTTCTGTAGTATTCAATTTCTCTAATGCTGATAAAGAAAGTACCTGGTTTCTGGAAATGACTCTCTCACAAACTTTAAATAAATTATGTTAAATGAAAGAAATGTGGTTTTAAAAAATTATTGCCTAGTTCTTATCTTATTTGGACGACCTGAACATCACATCACAAGGACATGATAGAAGGGGAAGAATTTCTTGCCATTTTTATAATCCACCACATCTCAGGATTGATGTGAGCATTAGAGAAAATGAAGTATAAAGTGTTTAAAAACATAGTAGATGTTCAATAAATTTTAGTTCACACACAAATATTTAATCTATTTGTATTAATATATCAGAGAACATCACAAATTAAACACCTATATAATGTCTAAATGGAATACATTAATGATTTATTTTTACTATATTGATTTTTGAATAATAAAACTTTCCCTCCCCAGAATGGGGACAGTAACTTCTTTGTAGTCTGTATTATTTAGGTAGGTTAGGCTATGGTATGCTAAAGGAAGTGCCCTCAAATCCCCGTGGTTTACAAATAACAAAGAACTACTCTCATCTATACCACATGCCCGTTTTGCATGGGATGTGGCCTGCGCCACACCATTTGTATGGCAGGACTCAAGCTGAGAGAGAAGTTTCTATAGGGGTTATTGCCATTCTTATGCCAAAGAGGCAATGTATGTTGGGAAAGCACAATGACTTATAGTTTATGTTTAAATGTGTACATGTCATTTCTACTCACGTTTCATTCACCATGCACATCCCATGGCCAAGCCCAAAGGTAATGAGGTGAAAATATTCAAGCCTTCCCCAGTGAGACACAATAGATATTTGAGAGCCCTGTATCAAGTGAAGCAGACATCTTGAAGAACAGGGGAGAGGATTAATACACATGCAGACATCTACTGGATGACAATCATTTGGCACCAGATAACAGTGTCCTGGTCTCTCCCCTGGCATTAATTTTGCTGTGTGATCTTAAGCAGTTCACCTAACCTCTCTGCAAATGAGGCCATTCTTATTTAAAATACAAATATTATTAGTTTTGCTTACTTTTTTGGATTGGTGAGAGGAAGGGCTTAGATAATTAAAGTGTCAAAGTGTTTTGTAAATTAAACAAAACCTAAATATCTAAGAGTCCAGTGAGATCCAGGTATCAGATGGCGCCATATTTATTCACCGCACAGACCTGGGTTTGAACTAGAATGGAAAATGCGTTTAGCTAGAACCTGGCAATATCTGCAATAGGGAGCACAAAAACAAGTGAAACTTTGACTCATCATTTGTATCTTGGAAGATTTTAATTTACAGTATTGCTTTCAAAGACATGCCTAAATATGAAAAAGGCATGAAAAGTGATTCCTGCTCATTCTTGAGCAGTCTTAGACTTAGGTGTGAACTGGACATATTCTAAAAGAGATGTCTGACCAGTAGGGCTTTTGTACTCTTCTTTTGGCACAGATAATTCTTCTTTTAACAATGACAGCAATATATCCTGAGTTATTAGCTGTCTCCACAAATTAATTTCTATATTTAAAGTGGAGTCATGGGGATTTACCACTTAAATATGTCTTCAATAAGTCTATGGAAGAATAACCCACTGACCAGCAGTCTGGACCCCTGTATTTGGTTAAGGCTAACAATTTACTGTGTGATCCTAATTACATCACATTTATTCTCCTGCTCTCAATACTAGTTTCTCTCATTTGACAATCCCTCTGCCATGAAATGTCTAGAAGCACCCCCAGCTTCAAGAATCGAAGACTCTGAGGTGCCAGACCCTACGTTAATTTCAAAGAGGATAAAACCAACCTGGGAGACCAAAATTTTTTTCATCTGCTGGTCTAAGAATCCATGAGGGCTACAGTCTCCTTAGAAGCCTTTGACTGAGGGAGAGAATCATAAAACGACGAGGCTGAAGGAAATTTTCATGGTCGTCTTAAGGAAACTCTTGTCAATTGGTTTCAGTTCCTTGGCCTCTATATTTCCAGTAGCAGGTATGTCATTACCTCCAAGGCTATCTTTTTCATGTTAAGACACTTTGGTCTGGTCAGTTATTCTTTCCAAAGTCAAGCCAATTATCCTTAAACAGAGGTTCCAATTTAACCTTCCGTGACTACACTGAGCTGATCCCAGGCCCCTAGAAGCAATGCCAGCCCCCTTCCCTGCATTGACACCTTCAGGATAAATATTTAAAGTTTCAGTATCCAGGGATAGAAAAACAGCTGGCATGTTCCTGGTTCTTTTATCCTTCATCCTAAATTCCAGGGCCTTCAGCTCTCAATCCGAATCACGCAAAAGCAAAAATAATGTCCCTACCTGTCCAGTATTTAAATTACTCATTGCATCAGGAGGAAAACCAGAGTTAGGAAATTCTATCAAGTAAACATAGGCTGTGACACTTTTGTTGTAGCAGTTTAAGTAATTTGAAGTAAAATACCTTTGCGTTACATTTAGGACGACAGATTAATTATGACAGGCTTAGGAACCATTAATATGTGTGGATGCCTAACAAGTAATTATACAAACCCACACACCCACAAGAAAAATAGAAAGATTCTTGCTAGGAATTTACATATACAAATTTGAAAAGTTCATTTCTAAATTCTGCTATGATTTATACACCCACATTTTGATCATTTGAATTATGTATCAAACACATACTTTAAAAATACTTGTCATTACAATATGCTTTGCACAACAATGTGCTATATTTCTTGCTGGGAATTTCTTATTAATATATATTTATAGGACAAATTCACATGTATCAAAAATGTAGCTGCATTTATTGATACCAAATGAAATTAATGAAGCATCTGTGAAAGAGATTTTAATTTAGTGTTACCCCAAACTTAATAAAACCTTAAAACCTGACTTATAAATTCATGAAGATGCTATAAATGAGATCTTTTAAATGATAGGAGTGAAGGAAAAATAACGTGATTCTACTTTTCTCTTTGCACAAAGCACAGTTCATTAAAAGCTTCAATATGAATATGACATTGCAATGACTTACAAAATACAGGCAGTCAGACCCAGCCCTAGACAGCTACTAGTGTGTGTGTGTGTGCATATGTATGTATGTATATATTCTATGAAACTGACTATGATAGCTTCAAGGCAGCACATGGATGTGAGACAAAGGAGAGATTACCAGAGAATAAAAATGCAGAGCACAAAGAATGTTAATTGCGATGTTATTTAAAACACCATATTATAAAATCTCAATGCATCCTAATGAATCAGAGGATTTATTTAAGCTTAACAATGGCTAAGTACTTCTTAAAATGAAATCAAGAGAGCTTAGAAAAAAGAAAGATTGGGGTCCATTTTAGGATTAAAAGTCAGGAAATAAAGAAGCATTGCGTGTAAGGTCAGTGGAGAACTTGAAAATTCAATGTGATTTCACCAACTTTTTTCGACTCTCTCTAAAGCTGGCTCTTTGTTTCATAGTCAAGTCGTTAGACTCCACCCTTAGCAATATTTCCTCAGCCCCTAGTTCTGTACTCTGTTATTTATTTCCTTTTCTGCCACATAGAAATGGAGACTTAATAAAAGCAGATTTTATTTCCAATCTGCTATTTCATGGTTCTTGCCCTGATAATCATTACTTCTCTTTATTGCAAAACAATTTCTTTTTTAAAAGGCGTGCATCTTGAATAACCATATTTATGTGCTGGCTGTTCCCTAAAGGATAGCAAACTTCCCTTTAGCTACTCTGGCTCTTCTCCGTAGGGTGGGGACAAGGATGGATTGAATGATTGATGAGCTTCATTGGTGAGAGAGGCTCCTGGTTTGACTCCCTTAGGCCAGAGCTGAGTAGTCTAAGCCAAGTAGAGGCTTGATAAATTACTCAAATGTTTTTGTCCAAGTTACTCTTTAAGGCCCATAACCCTAAATAAATCTGAGACCAGAGGAAAAATGCTGATATGATTCCAAGAAACCCAAATCTATTTCACAGTCCCACTCCCCTATGAAACAGAATAAAGTCTTCCTTCCCCGTCTATGGAAAAGGCTTGCTGTAACTATCAGGATACTGGAGTTCAAGTCTAAACTTCACTGTGAAACCCCTCTGATATCTTTGAAACTGAGTTTCCTCACCTATAAAATGTGATTTCACTTTCAGTTAATCACTGCCAAATAAATGCAATTGTTGTTACCCTGTCTTTGTGAATGAGTGAGTGAGTGAATGAATGAATGAACGAATGAATGAATGAAAATCAGAGCGATTTAGCCCTTTGTCCCCAGTCCTATACGTAGCAAGTGGCTGAGCCAGAGTTGCAACCCAATTTTGGCAGGAAGGATTCTGGGATCTTGGGGATCCCAATATACAGGGTGCCTCTCCAGGGGCTGATCTAAGGGTTGGTGCACCAAAAGTTCGGGAATGAAAAGACCTTTGCCTGTCCATGGCAGTATGTTCCATTCTCTGATTTTTTTTTACAATTCCTGGAACAATTCCTATTCTCCTCACTGTCTGGACACGTAGACGTTACACTCATTCTCAATTTGTTTTCCTTTGTCTTTGTACTATTGCACACTTAGTTGGACATCTAGCAACATATTTTCTGCTTTCATTGTGGCTTCATTATACTCTTCCTCTGAGGAAATAAAAAAATGGACAGATGAGATGCGAACAGAACCACATCCCGTGGGGGACGGGTGTGGCTCAAGTGGTTGGGCATCCGTCTCCCATATGGAGGGACCTGGGTTTGATCCCCAGGACCTCCCAGGCCAAAAAAAAAAGAAACACAAAAGAACCACATCCCAGGATTGCCCATAGGAAGAAGATGGAAGTCACATCAGGTCATGCAAGAGCTATGCTTTTACTCCTCTGTAATTTTATTCCTATGTAATTAAGCACACAAACGTGGGTTTGGAACCCAGCTTAAGAGAAGTGATGAGTTTCTGGATTATTCCTCGCCCTAGCCAAACCTAGTCCTTAAAGCGTTACTTTGTGAAATGATGTCTTTCTGAAATGATGTGATGAATTCCAAAACAAGAGCAATCACCACAAAAGTTCCTGTGAACTGTGCTTTCTCTTACATTTGTGTTGGCAGAACTAAAGTATTATGCTTTGCTTAGAATTATAACAAGAGAATTGAGAGAGCAAACCAAGACTTATCTATGTCAAGTACTTTATCAAATCTAGTTAAATATTGCTTTATTTATTTATTTAATTAACTGGGATCATCCAGTTTGTGGTACTTTTTAATGTCAACCCTAGGAAATGAACACAGGGTCCCAGCATCCCGCATCCCACTGTACCCAGTGATTTATCCCAGTCATTTCCCAAAGAGCCTCATGGAGCCAGTTTCAGCCATCTTCATGCCTTGTTACCAGAATCTCTCTTTAAAGTATGACTGTCACCATTTTTCTTGCTTGTTTACAAACCTAGAGTGGAGAGCCCCTGTCCCTGCCTTAATGTTGGTGTTGACCTGTGGGCACCCTCCTCACCCTCGCTGGACGTAACCCCTGGAAGTCGCCTCTAAGCTCAATGCTGGGCTTCGCCCAGGCTGCTTTGGCAATCTGGCACGTCCTCCTTGCACTTGTCCACCCAGAAAGCCACGCCTCATCCCTCCAGCTTCAGCCTCCCTTCTTCTGTGAGCTGTACTTTATTTGTTTGTTTCAACACATCAGGTAAAACTGCCCATTTGTGACCCATCTCTGAACCCTGTCATGGCCCCTCTATCATCACACTAAATTTCTTTGTATAAGGATTGGTGTCCTTTATTATACAGAGATCTCTTTGGGGACAGGAATCATGTGTCCTCTGACTTTGTATCTCCAGTGTCCAATAGAGGGTTTGGTATTTAGAAAGCATCAAATAAATATTTGTGGAGTAAATAAACAGAAGCACAATTCATTTTCCCAATTTCCTGGCATCTGCCTCCCAACAAACCATTCAGATATTCTAGAAAATTATTTTCATTGTCTCAGATGTTGCAATAACTCAGACATCCTGTCTATAACACTTATTAATCATAATAACTTTGAAATAATTTCTCTGTGCAAATATTCAGGGTCTCATCCATAACTAACTGAAATACAGTCTAAAATAATCAATCATTATTTTCTAAGCCAAAGACCCTGTAATTAAGGAGTCCATCAATGTGCCAACAACTTGTGGGTCTGGAAATTAATTTTTGTTTGTTAAGGGACCTTAAAGATAATGTAATATGGGCCCATTGTGAAATGGATTAATAAATTGCTTGTCTCGTTTCACTTGTTCTTTTGTATTTAATTTTTGTGGGAAAGTAGAAAAGTCATAAAGTTCTATTCCTTTAAAATTTTGACATCATGCACACCTTTTCTGAAAGTTAGAGGAATTGCAAATGCCCCCTCTATCTTCTTTACTTGTATTTCATTGTAAAATGTGTGGAAGGAGGAATTAAATGCTGGAACGCTTATGGCAGGGGATATAGACAGTTACCTAGTTCATTGATTCTTCTGTTGAGTTCTTTCCTTCAACAAATAGATACTGAGTGCCTTCTATATGCCATGTATATATTGCTATTTCTTTTATGGGGAAGATACAACCCAAGGCCCAGAGGACCGGTCTGAGCTTCTCCTGGGCTTCACAATTAGTAACCGGCGGCACAAGGATCAGAAGCAGATCTGTCTGGGCTCACATCCATTCCAGAACACCTTTGGTCCATAAGAATTTGATTCTGAGGCCCTTACTTGATTTATTGTTTGATGCCATTTTTTTTTTTTATAGCAGTTGAGACTAGTCGAGGAAAAACCCAGAGAGGCCAGTGCTCTTATTAAAAGTTTCCTTTGACATATAAGGAAAACACTTCTGAGCTGAAAAAGGACCTGGCAAACACCTCATCCATTCTTTTCATCTGAAAAATGAATGAACGAGTATTCATGAGTACCTTCTACAGCCCATTCACTTATTTATTTATTCAACAAATATTTATGGAACTCCTAGCATGTGTGAAACAGTGGTAATCACTTAAGTTAAAGCACTGAACAGGACAGATTTGCCATTACGTTCTCATGGGATTCAAAATTTTGCTTTAAGTAATTGGGTGAGAAAAAGTTAGACAAAATTCTCCTGAGCTGTTCCAAAAGTAGGGCTTATTTAATGAGGTTACAACTGATGTTTCTTGGCTTCCATGCTTCAGACCCCCAATGGGAGATTCATTTACAAATCAGATTCACATCAGAAACCTATGCTTTTCCCAGAAAGAGCTCAGGAACAAAGCACAGCAGCAGTTGAGCAGAACGAAAGCATTCCATTTAGAGTGGTGCAAAAGAAGGTTTTGTAGAGTCTTCTTCCTCAAGAAGCCCACCCTGATTGACTCCTATCAGGGTCAGGTGCTTTCTTCTTTATCTCCATTAGCATCCAGTATTTACCTTTCTGAGGTGCACATCCACGCCTTCATGATTGTCAGGTGACATGCCTCTTGCCTCCACCAGACTTAAAGCTTCCTGAGGAATTTCAGGAACTATGTCTTGCTTGTCAGAGCCCCTCCTCAGTGTGTTCTCAATACTCACTTATGGACAAAATGAATGAATGATTGAAAGAGTGAATGAATGAAAATATCTGGCATAGATTTGGAAAGGGAAGTGAGTTACCTTTGCAATGGTAAGTTGAATAAAGTGAACTTTAATGAAAGTTTCAGTGAAAGCGAAGGACTTTATAATAATAGAGTAACAAGGGCTCTGATACGAGAGAGTGACCAGCTGAAGGCAGATCAAAGATCAATGTGGAACAAAACAGAGAGGGTCAATTAGAGGAAAATCAACAGAATTTGGGCAGCACAGCAAAAGAGAAGTCCAGGGGAAGCTTAAATTCCTGTGCATTAAATTGCCCCGTGACAGTGGATGTTCGTAAGATCGAATAGTTCCTTAATGAATAGGGAAATGAAAGTGTATATCTGGAATCCAATCAGTATCTCTTATAGTTTGTTTTACATAAATTACACTTGAGATGATAAGGTAAGGTGCATGTCATCTTATCCCAATAGTCTTGATTTTTTCATTCAACAAATATTTTTAAATTGTTTAATACATGTTACTTATGGTTAAGTCATTTCCACTAAACGTTTTATTGTTGTCACATATTTGCATAAAACAATCTCACCATATATTGGGATAGATGAGTAAATGTGTTTGAGGACCCCAGCTTGCAACTGGAGCCCAGACTGGACACAGTAGTTAAGTCGCTTTGCTTTTGGAATGTTGCCTTTGGACACAGTCCGTATCTTGTCTGAGTGTGCCAGATGTTTCCATTTCTCATTTAATCTTCACATCATCTCTACCTGCCATGGCCGGATTTATCTTCCACAGTCCATTTGCATTTGAAAATCAAGGTTTCACTTCTGATTACAAAAGTGAGATGTGGTCACCATAGACAATTTTCAAAGTCCAGAAAACGTCACAACTAAGAGAACTTCATTGTTTATATTATGCTATATTTCCTATCAAATGCTTTCATAGTTTTTGAATATCACAGATTTCTCAATGTAGAACTTAGCGTCTTCTTATTAATTAATATGCACTTTACATGTAAATATTTTAAGTGGCGCTGCATAATGATAATATTAGATTTATGATCATTTCCTAGTTTCTGGAGACTATTCTAATCTATTGAAATTTACTAATTCTTTAATCCCTGCAACAAAACTATGAAATTGGTTCTTCGTTTTATTTATGAAATTGTCATTTAACAGATGGGAGAACTAAGGCAATGAGTGTGTAAAGAAGGTGCCCAACGTTACGTAGCTTGTAAGGGATGGAGCCAGACTCAGAAGCCACATGACCTAATTCAGAGCTGACATCTTAACCACTATGACTCACTGCCTCCCATGTGTAGCATTCTGTGTTATTGATAAGCCCAAATGCCTATGTTAACTATTTTTGTCAAGGTAAAATATGTGCATAGTTTTTAAAAAGATATAATTCTATAACGTGTGTCATATAAATCAGTTCCTTGCCCAAAACATCCCTACCCTGACGTTTTCTCCCCAGAAACAACTGCTTTCAAATCCTTGGGTGTTTTTAATCAAGTATTTACCTTCATATGTCTAAATAATATGTTTGTACATTTATCCTTTTTTTTTCATTCTTAGACACCATCTATTGACTTCCTAGCAAAAAAGATTAGATTCAGTTATTTTATATCCACTACCCCTCCTCTTTCTCTCTCTCTTTCTCTCCCCTTCTATTTTCCTAAAGTAGTTATATAATACTACTTTGGGTAAGTCAATATTCAGTGTTCATTGTATTTACATATATATACATGTTGTTCATAACTGCCTGTTGCAGAATAGTGATTATATTTTCTTCCAGGAAAATATTCCGTGTCTCATAATTTGGGGCGTGTTGTAGCCTCCTTTTTAATAACAATTCTTTGTCAGTAATGCATCCCCCAAATCTCTGCTGGAAATACAAATATCCTCTCTACGTGGTATAGCCCACCAGCTCCATTTTCTTTTCCTGAGGACAACCTGCTCCATTCTGGACTGGTTGCCCTCAAGCCTTCCCAAGCGACCAGCTGGCTCTGGGCTTAAACCTGTGTCCCCCTTACTGCAGTGTTTCATCCACCAACCATAGATCTGACCAGCTAAGCCCCAGTCCTATTATGTATGAGTTTGCTCTAAAATTTAAGTCTGAAGAAAGATATATATGATTTGAAGATGTTATGCTCACTCCTAAAATTTATCCTTAATTTATTTCCTTGAAATCCAAATAAAGTATTGTATATGAATGATGTAGTGGCTTCAGGCCAGAGCTCTCTATGATCCTGACATAAATCTTGGATTGGTTGCTCCCATAGAGCATCTCTCCCCATACTGCAAAAACCCACACAAACTATCATTAACTTCTGAGCTAATGAGTTGTGTTATCATCTTCGATTTCTACATCAATATTTGGGTGAGGGTGCATACAAAGAGAGACCAACTGGTAACCGGGAGCAGTTACTTTGAAATATTTTGCAAAGTTTTTTTTTCCCTTATCGTGTAGCTTTCTGGTTTAGAGACAATTTTGCTTTCAGTTCACAAGTTCTGTAGTGCAAGATGTTGAATAAAAAGGAATTAGGTTCAGATTCCTGCTCTACCACTTCCTTTTGGGCACATTTTTCAGACTGTCTGGTGTTGGATTTCCATATATGTAAATCGGATCAATAATTTTCAGTTCACAACATTGTTATATGAACAATAGTAGGTGCTTAAAATAAATTAATGACTAAAATGAGTTAATGCTGAATATCAGAGTCAGGAGGGATCATATCAACTACTTTGCTTACATTTATATATTCCCTGGTTAATCTTTCTTCTTTACCATGGCTTTTGTTTCCAACTTTTTCTTATGAAAAACTTTTAAACATACAGAAAAAGTTTAAAGCATTTTTACAAGGAACATTCATATACCTACCACCTAGATTCTACCATGAACATTTTACTATACTTGTTTTGAATCACATCTATTCATTTATTCATCTATTCATCTATTCATTTTGAATCACATCCATCACTCTATCTGTCAATCCAACGTTTTTTACACATTTCAAAGTAAATTGCAGACATCTGTACACTTCCACCTAAATACTTCAGTATGCATGTTATTAATAGAGTTTAATATTTGTTTACAATGCTTTTCTTTTGTGTAAAAATTTACATACAATGACTTGCAAAATCCAAAGTATATATGCATTGAGATTTTGAGAATTCTTTCCTTTCTTGGTCTTTTATTTTCTCTTGTGGTATAGGCATTATTTAATTCAATAGATGTTTATCATTGTTTGTGCCAAACATTAGTAATGACACATATTAATATGATGCATGCTAGGCAGAGAAGACAGTGGCAAATTCTTATGACGGAGGTCTGGGTTTTAAGCAACAGGGAAAGAAGTGTTAAAGAAACATTTATACCTGGAGGAGAATGTGAACAAAGGAACAAAGAATGAAAAAATAAATAAATTATAAACAACCACAATGTGTTTGGGGCAAAATGAGTTGTCTTTTGTGGCTTGAGCCAAGTGAGAGCACGTGTTGCAAGGGGATTGGTAAGAGAGAGAATTTTGTTTTATTCAAAAATTATCTCCCAAAAACCAAAAACCACATAAATTAATCAAATCAGCAATAAATGAGATGCTGAATACTATACCACCGAGCTTAGGAGAGAGACTGTACTCCCTCAGTCGGTCACTCCTGAACCAAAAAGAAAGAAAAAGACAATCTGGCAACTCAGATTTCAGCTAATTTTATTTCACTGATCAACTGCTAGAGTTCAGCTTTAATGCATGTTTGATATCTGACAGACTAGAAATTTCCTCCCAAAATGACTTACTATAAATATGTTTGGGGAAAACAACTAATTATTTTAAAACGGGAAGAGTCAGTGTGTGTGTGTCCTAAGCAGGGCAAATTTCTTGACTTTCAGTTAACTTTCTGACTCCTCTCCCACTACTGATGCAAGACTTCATTTCAGACAACAGCCTCTAGCTGGTATTCCTGCATTAGAGCTTCATGCATCCATCCTGAGTGGTTTGCTAGCTTACAAATCCGATGATTCATTTATTTGTTTATTCAAAATTATGCATTGAGCAGTTACTACATGTCTTCTGCTGTCAATGTATCTTTTGCTTTCTATGGTAATGACAACCATATTGTGCTGCTATTAAATATTTATGGGCCAATATTCCTACAGAAAACAAACTTCATAAGGCAGAAATTGAGGTTGGTCATTTATTTTTTAGTCCTGAAGACATAGTACAGAATAAGTGATTAATGAGTTTTTCTTGCACTGAGTTCTGTTATTCATGCAGTGAGTATTAAATTTAGTTCATAGATTAAGGTAGATTATTATTTTTTTAATTATTTTTTTTATTTTTAAAGAAGCTTTAGATTTCATAAATGTTACTTAAAATATGTAAGGGACTCCCATATGCTCCAACCCCTCCTGCTTCCGCACTTTCCCACATTAACAACATCCTTCATTAGTGTGGTATATTTGTCACAATCGATGAACACACATTGAAGCATTGCTACTAGCCATAGACTATACTTTACATTATAGTTTACACTTTGTCCCGCACAATTTTGTAGGTTGTGACAAAATATATAATGGCCTGTATCGGTTATTGCAATGTCATGCAAGACAATTCCAATGATCATGGACTAAAGTATATTATTGAAGATGAAGTGATCTAGGGAAATTTGGGGGGGACTCCAGAAGGAGGGTGGGGTTTGGGTGAAAGGAGAGCAGGGGCTAAGACATGACAGATGGAGAGAGCTGCATATGCAAAGAAACAGAGATTGATCTGAGAAAGGTGCATATGGGATTGGCCAGATTGATCTGCTCTGATACTGCTCTATTTCATCTTACTTTTTCTTATCTTTCCATCTTACATTCCAGTTTTAACCTAATTCCTTCTCCTTTACTTTGCAACAGAAGAGACAGAGTGAGCAAAGAAGAAACCCAGCAGAGAGTACTGTTTTCCATGAGATACACCCATCTTCTGATCCATAAATCCATCCATTTCCCCTATCCATCCCATGCAATGGCTTATCCATATAAGGTTGAGCCTTATATTCAACCTGTTCTAGACAATCTAATCAAAAGAACGAAAATGGATAACTTAAATCAGAAGGAAGTGAAAATGTTGTCTTCTGGTCAGAAGGTGATTCGAGAATTGGAGAATAAAATTAACCAGGCACCAAACGATTGAGAGGAAAAGGTACAGGGCAGTAAATAAATTATGCTACCAATGTCCATGACAAGCAACAAATAAAGAAAAATTTAAATAGCTGTAACTAGTATCAGGTTATTCTTCATGCAGTGAGGAAAACACTAGAATTCCAAACACTGCCAAAGACATTTTTGTCAGCGTGAGGCCATTCTACTTACTAGCCAAGCATTCCTGACTTTCAGACACCAGACTTTACCTTGGAGCAGAGCTTATCATTGTGATGGTTTGCCCAGACCCCCTTTTAGGAAAGAAAGCTCACTATCCAGCTGCTGAAAGTGCTGCTTGCAGATAGCTCTTAGCCATTGGTCCCTTTGAGGTAGTTATTGGTTGAAGAGAACTGCCTTGCCCAAGGTCACATCTCTTTCCTGACTAAGCTTGCATCCAATGTTTGATTGAAACAGGGATATACAGGCTTCACTTCAACTAGGGACAATTCTGAGGGGCCATCCCACTTTCAGATCCCCTCATTAAGTCAGCTGAAAACTTGGGTGAGATTGCATTGCTGCTTGAGTCTCCATCTACCCTCCTCTGCTTCATTCCCTGCCCTTCCAAAGGTGTTGACCCCAAGAGTACTCTGTAATAAAGTTCCTGCATCACTAATATACTAATATAATATATTATATATATATTAATCAAACCTACAATAGAAACCAATATGGATAAGGGGGGGATTCAACGAAAGCGCAGAGAGATGCAGGTGATCTACTGATACTACATAGTCACATCTTGCCATGCTGCAAGTGACTCATGATTCTCTGAGACCAGTTTGGTGGAAGCCATATAAACAAAAGCTTCATTCCGAGCTGATCCACAAGCAGGATGCTCAGAATATCAGCATATCAAGGTGAGGGTGATCCTACTGTATATGCTCATCCAAAGACTTCACTTTACTGACAGGAAACTAAAATCCATAGGAAATCCACTGATTAGGCAAGACATTATGTTTTTCCGTGGTCTCATTATCTTTCTATACATATTCATTACATTTCATGTAGAGTAAGTAGGAAATAGTTATTCCTAGGATAGCAGGAACAAGAGGGAGTGTGAGAATTAGGGCTTGAATAGCACTAGGGTCTTCATGCCTTCATGAGTAGGAGCTTAACAGAGGCAATTTTATGTGTTTTGTATCTTAGATTGGTGATGTAGGAAGCTGCCTAAATCATTTCCACATAGATAAGGCTTAATCTATAACACATGTTTTGATCATCCATAGTGCTTGCATGTATCCTGCCACCCATCCTCTTATATCTCTAGATATGAATGTGGGTAATGACTTGAACTTCTGTCAATCTTTTCTTGCTTTCATACTCTTTCCCATATATTTTCTTGCCCCCATCTGTTATTGAGGGCCCTTTAGGTTATTTAATACAATTTGTTAAAAGATTTATAAAACAAGATAGAGGCTGGTTTTGGACTAGGACTCGGGGCTTCCAATCTTGAGATTCTGCTATCAGTAAATAAATATATAAACAAAAGGCATAGACATAAATAATAGGTTAGGGAAGGAATTGTGTGATTAGAAAAAAAATAAGTAGTGCAATTTCATGTACACATTTAGAGAGAGAAGTTGGGGCAAATTGCAGATCATTTTTAATGCCAGACTAAAGATTGCTAACAATTTATTATTCAATGTAAGTCCGTAAATGTTTCTGATGATCATGAATATCTTGTGATAGTATAAATATTCAATGGAGAAAGGAAAGGTTGGGGGGGAAATCGGTTAAGGAGACTGTTACAAGTGTTTGGGAAAGAAGACGTAAGGATGTACACATAAAATGAAGAGGGAAGAATGGATATTAGGGATGTTTGAAAGATTGGATCTAAAGGAGATAGAATGGTGAAAAGTGTCTAGACTTTGATGTCAGACTGATATGGGTTTTTATAGCATAGGTATACCACTTTTGTTTTGGTATGAATTTGGGTATGTTACTCAACATCTAAGTCTAATTTTCTTTATGGAAAAGGGCAAATCAGAGCTACTTTAAAAGGTGGGTGCTGGTACTCCATAAATTCTAATTCTAATACTATGATTTGGAGAGGGGGAAGCAGTGGTCCAGAATATTCCCATCCTGACTCCCACCCCAGAATCTCACTTACCAAGGTGGAAAATGAAGAATGGGTGGGTAGAAGTGGCTTTTCCTAAAATGAAGGAACTGGGAAGAGGAGCAGGCTTGGAGAAGTTGCAATTCAGCATTGAACAAGTTAGGAGTTGCTTAACACCCAAATGAAGATACCCACTTGTTTATCAGGCTGATGAGAGAGATCTGGAGGATGCTCTGTAGAGATAAGTGATACCATGGAAATGGATGTCAAAAGGGAACCGGCAGAATAAAAGAATACAGAATAAAAGATACAGAAGACTGTATCTTTTGCAACATAAGGATTATAGATTGGGAAATGGGATGGGAGGCTGCAAAGAAAAGATACAATGAGTCTTTAATCAGACATTAATAGAATAGGTAACATGAATCATGTAGATCCAGAGTCAGGGAAAGAATGCATAAATAGAATTATGTGTGAGTGTATGTGAGTGTGTAGCATTGTGGGGACTATGTGATCCATAGTGAAACTTTCCAAACTGGTTTCCTATGGAACACGAGGAAAGACTTATGTGGTCAGATATTTTTGGGATTCATTGAGAATTTCAGAAATTTAGCAGTAAAGCAATCTGTTTAACCCAATATTTATAAATGCATTTGAGTAACAGACTCAGCTACTCATTTCCCACTCAAATACCTTTCATAAAATTAGTTCTTCACTAATTTTACTTTACTAATTTTACTTCACTTGGAGTTTGATGAATATTCACCACATGATCAAATTTTTCTGGAAGACTAGAAGAGGCTAAAGGATTATCAGACACATCAAGAAAAATTATTGGACTGGATTGGTAGGAGGGAAATGAAGTGTAAGTGATAGAATTAATGAGTGAGAAAAGAATAGGAGGCAAATGTGGGCTCTTTTTCATGGAAGGAAAGAAATAGGGACTATTTGTAGGGGTGCTATGCTCAAGGGAATTTTTCATTTTACTTTTGAGTTTGAAATGATTCAAGACTCACAGGAAGTTGCAAAGAATGCACAGGGAAGTCTCACGTCCACTTTACTCCATTTACTCAATGGTAACAACTTGCAAAACTATAGTGAAGTATCAACATAAGGAAATCGACATTGGTACTCTCCACAGAGTTTTTTCATATTTCACCAGCTATATTTGCACTCATTTATGATTGTGCACAAATATATGTAATTTTATCACCTGGTGTAACCACAGCCACATCAAGATACAGAACTGTTCCAAAACCACAATATTTTCCCTGTGCTATCCCTTTATATTCACACCCTTCACCCCATCTCCAAACCTGGGGCCTGGTGACCACTAATCTGTTCTCCATCTCCTTAATATTGTTACTTCAAAAATGTTATATAAAATGGGAGAAAATGTTACTGTACAAAAAGGACAACAGATCCTACAGTGATGAAAGGCAAAATGTGAAAAAAAACTTTTAAAATAATTTTTCATTATTTTTTATTTTTATCTTTTTAATTTTTTTGTATTTTATTTCTGACTTTTAAAATTATCATTATTATTATTTCATCTTCTTATTAATTGTATTTGGCTATTTTATTGGCTTCATTTTTTAAGAGGTTTTGGATCACAGAAGGGTTACACTGTGGCAGGGGAGGATCATTGGTGTGGGGAGTCAGTGATGGGGATACATGGGAGGAAGCTCACCTGGGCATACATATAAGGCATATAAATGTGTTCAAATGCTCATGGAGCAGTGTCAAGGTTTGTGGAGATTCACACAATAACCGAACAAATATCGAATTCCCATCCTGAGGAACTCTGCCACATTCTCTAACGGAATAGCAAGAATCCCCCTAGTACAGGGGCAATGACTAGTGAAGCAGGATAGTCCATTGACGGGCCCTTGATATTGATGACTGTGCTTATGAACCTATACTCTTGAAATTGAAACTAACCTAGTATTATAGGGTGCCTAAGAGTTACCTCCTGAGAGCCTCCTTGTTGCTCAAATGTGGCCTCTCTCTAAGATGAACTCAGCATATAAATACATTAACTTCCCCTAGCGCGGCACATGATTCCCGGAGATGAGCCTCCCTGGCACTGAGGGATTATGACCAAGCACCAACTAGCAATGCAACTGGACAAAAACCTTGACCAAAAAGGGGAAAAGGAAAGACAAATGAGTTTATATGGCTAAGAGACTTCAAAGTGAGTTGGGATCGAAGCTCCCTCTCAATTAGAGGGGGAGTGGGCATCACCATCCCAGAACCCTCAAGATTGGGGAATAAAATGTGGACTAGAGTGGACTTACTGGTATTCTACTATAGACTCACTGTGATTCTAGCAATGGGAAAAACTGTATCACTGATGTGGAGGCAGTGGCCATTGGAGGTTCTGAGGGCAGCGAGAGGGAAAAACAGGTGTAAAATGGGGGAATTGTCCTGAATGACATTACAATGACAGATACAGGCCATTATATATCTTGTCATAACTTACAAAATTGTGCAGGAGAGGGTGTAAACTACAGTGTAAATTGTAATCCATGCTTAGTGGCAATGCTCCAAAATGTGTTCATCAATTGCAATGAATGTACCTCACTAATGAGGGATGTTGTTAATGTGGAAAAGTGCGGGAGATGTGGGGAGTGGGGCATGTGGGAATCCCCTGTATTTTTATGTAACATTTATGTAATCTAAGCATCTTTAAAAAAATAAAAATTAAAATAAAAAAAAAAACAGAAAAAAAAGAACGTTATATAAATGAAATCTTACAGTATGTAAACTTTTCGGATTGGCTTTTTTTCACTCAGCAGAATTCCTTTGATAGTCATCCGAGTTGGCCTTTGTATCAAAAGCTCATTCCTTCTTTATTGCTGTGTAGTGTTCAGTGGCAAAATTAGTCAGGATTCTCCAGAGAAACAGAACTGAAAGGATATATGTGTATGTATGTGTAAGTACAAACATGTATGGAAATATAAGTATATCTAAACATAAACATAAGTATGTAAATATTTTGAGATTTATTACAGGAATTGGTTTACACAGCTGTGGGGATTGGCAAGTACAGATTCCATTGGGCAGACTACAAGTTGAGAACTCTGATGAAGGTTTCCATGAAATCCCCAGGCAAAACTGGCTGGCTGAAGTAGAGACAGAAATTCTTCTTTTTGACTGTTGAAATCACCAGTTCTCCCTTTAAGGCCTACAAATGATTGGATGAGACTTCTCTCATTGCTGAAGGCAATCTCCTTTGTAGATTGTAGATGTAATCAGCTGCAGATGCAATCAATTGATTAATTATTTAAATCCATGAAATACCTTCACAGTAACAATCAGGCCAGTGCATTCTTGACCAAACAAGTGGACACCATAACTTAGCCAATATGACAAGTGAAATTAACATCATAAATAGTATTGATGCACTGCAGTTTATTTAACCACTCATGTGTTGAAAGACATTTGTTTTTTCCCCAGGAGTTGCCTATTATGAATAAAGTGGCTGGGAACATTCGTGTCCAGATTTTTGTGTGAATATGTTTTCGCTTCTGCAGGATAAATGCCCACAAGTGTGATTGCTGTGTTATAAGGTAGCTGCATGTTTAGTTTTATAAGAAACTGACAGTTTACCAGTGAGGCTGTACCGTTTTACATTGCCACTAGCAATGTAGGCATGATCTAGCTCTTCCTCATCACTGCCAGCATTCAGCATTTGGTGTTTTCATGATTTTTGCTTTAGTCATTCTGAAAGGTGTGTAATGATATCTCATTGCAGTTTTTAATTTCCCTAATCGATAGTGATGTTGAACATCTTTTAATGTGCATATCTGCCATCTGTATATCCTCTTCAATGAAATGTCTCTTCATGTCTTTTGCCCACTTTCTAATTGGACTGATTTTTAAAAAACTCTTGTGTTTTAAGGATTCTATATATCATAGATATTAATCTTTTGCTAGATATGTGGTTTGCAAATATTTTCTCCTAGTCTGTAGCTTGTGTTTTCATCCTCTTACCAGGGTTGTTCGCAGAGAACATTTTTTAAATTTTTATGATGTCCAATTTTTCAAATTTTCGTTTTATGGTTCATGCTTTTAGATTCAAGTCTAAGACTCTTCATTTAGCACTTGACCTGAGGATTTTATTCTTTTTTTTTTCCCTAAAAGTTTTGTCATTTTCCATTTTATATTTAAGTTTGTTATTTATTTTGAGTTAATTTTGTAGAAGGTTCATTTTTTTCCCCCATGGATGTCCGGTTGCTCCAGCACCATTCCTGCCTTTGTCAAAAATCGGTTGTATTTTATGGGTCTATTTCTGGGTTTTCTATTCTGTCCATTGCTCTGTGTCTTTCCTTCTGCTGAAACCACTCTGTCTCTATTATTGTGGCTATGAAATAGCATTAGCATCAGGTAGATTGATTCTTTTATTCTTATTTTTCAAAATTGTTTCCACAAACATTTTAGAATAAGCATGTCTATGCCTACAAAAAATCTTGCCAGGATTTTGGGGAATCCCATTAAACCTATGGATCAATTTGGGTGTGAATTGATATTTCTATGTTGATTCTTCAATGGAATATTTTATAACTTTTTTTTTTTGACTGGGGAGATTTCAGCAGTTTTAGAACGTGAAGGATTGAATATGCGCATGTGTAATTGAAGTGCGGTCACTGAGGAACCAAAGGTTTTGGGATCAAGGGCTCAGGTGGAAGGGCTCAACAGCAAACCTGAGATCCTGAAACCCAAATAAACCGGAAGAAAGGGAATACCAAGTAACTAACTGATCAGCAGTGGGAAGGACGAAGCCATGCCTCTGTCGTTGAAGTCAGCCCACCATATCCAGAGGGAAACACATACTCGCTTTGGAGGACCACACCCAATTCTCACTTCCAATCCAGTGGGAAGAGGAGATGAAAATTACTTAGAGGATCCTTGTGGACCAGGCTCTGCAGCACCTTTGAGAAAGAGAATGTTACAAGAAGAGAGGGGAAGCATCTGGAAAGCTTGCTGCTCTGGAATTAAAAGCTGTGGATGTGTCCTGAGGAGCTACTAGTATCCCTTCTCCTTGAGAATTCCACCTGAAGCCTCTGTGATGCAAGAGATCAGAACCGTCCGTCTTTGGGTCTCACCTGCTGCCTGCCTTACCTGCTGACACTCACCTCCTCCTAATGCAGAGTCATCACCTATCTGGCATGACTTCTCCTCACTCTTGTAGCCATTTTCCCTAAATAATAGTTCCCAATAGTTACCATCTACACTTGCCTGGCCTTGCCATATACAAGGTGCTTAGTTTTCTGGCTAACCTATGGATAGATACCAGGATAAGTGTGTCAGAGAAATGTACTGAGTTCTCCATAGAAATGACTGGAATAGGGATAGTGAGATACTGATCCATCATATGTGTAGGTTTTCTTGTGGGAACTCATACTTTTATTATTATTATTATTATTATTATTATTATTTAACAGTGCATGTACACCCATCTCACAGTGCTGTTGATGGTATTCAATGAGATGATGTGATGGAAGTATTCTGGAATTAGGTAGTGTGATGGTTGCACAGTATTGTGAATGTATGCTTTAAAATGGTTAAAACAGTGAATTTTATTTTAATAAAAGAAGCTTTAAAATGTGTGTAACATAGTACCACATATCTGCAATGTATTCAGTAGATCTCATTATCTCTTCAACAAGTGAAAAGTTACAGCTTCTGACAGAAAGTCAGGGGTCTTTTACTTCAGACCAAGTGAAAATCACTTGGAGGCAAATCCTGAACTCCACAAAGAGGACCGGTAGGGAAATAAACAGGATGGAACTAGAGGGGCCTCCCGTGCCTGCGATCACCCCAGCAGCCAGCCCCCTCAGTCACCAAGGACCAAGAGGCATTCTTGGCTTGCATTTTTCCTGCTCTGCCTGTCCTTTCCTTGGTCCCAGAGCTTTTTTCTCAGAAAAGGCCTCTAGCAGGGCAGACTAGATGATGGCTTTCAGACCTTGGTATCCAAAGAACTCCAGAAGCAGCTGGAAGATTTCAACTGCATGATGATTGTTCACACTTAGACCCATTTAAAAAAATAAAACTAAAGGGTGGGAGAGGAAGGTCAGTGAAAATAAACATCTCTGGAGGATATCTCACAGCTGTGCACTGTGATGCAGTGTGGCGTGGAGTTTCTTGGGGCTTCCAGAATGCATGGCAGTGATTTGGGAAAAGAAAAGCAAACTCCTATCCATATGTTCCTGCCCCTTCATGATGACCCCAGCTCAGAAATTAGAGGGAACTTTCCCTAGCATTAAGATTTCACAAAGGAATTACGTTCAAAGATGGGAGCATGTCGAGAGCAAATCTGAGGTTAGATGGTGGAAGCCTGACATTTCTTGGGCAATGTGGAGGAGTTTGGGGTCAGGAAGGCAAATGGTCAAATCATGGCTGTACCACTTCCTGATGACCTTGGTCGATTCACCTGACCTCTCAGGTCCTCGATAGCCCAATCTCTGAAATAGAGTAATAATGTTTTTCTTGAGAAGTTGAGAGATTCTGAGTGAGAAAAGATGAATAGTGTCTGGCCCATATCAGATACTCCTCTAGTGGTAACAGTAGCAGTGCCAGCACTGCAGGGGTCATGTTGACAGAGCTCAGTCTCCTGATGTTCAGCCACCTTTTGCCACTTTGTATCCACAGGAATGGTCACAGAATGGCAGACCGTGATTTCCAGCTCATGTTTCTAGGCATTGCCAACCAAGACAGAGGGAGGGACACCTGGCATCTGGCAGCAAACCAGATAAAAGATACTTGTCATTTAAAGTTTGCAAATAAACCTCTGTGGAATAATAACAATGATAATAATAATTATGTTGTTGTCAGTAGGAAGGTGGTACTTCAAGATACTTGTCATACCGCCCAGAGCTTTCATTTTCAAAGAGAAATGATGAGAATAGATTTGCCAATAGCAATTAGGATGTACTCAAAAATAAGCCAGCCCCTGCCTTGGTGATTTAATCAAGAGCTCCCCAGAATGTAGGTCTGTGCATCACCTTGAAAAGACAAATGGGAACCAAAGACTGAAACAACAGGATCTAATCACCTTCTGTCCTCCCCATCCTAGCTAGGGGACAATAGTGCAGGTTCAGCACTTTCCTGGAGATAAACATGCCCCCTGAAAGAGGAAGCGATAAGCTGAGATCTGATATCGAGGAAGCCTCAGGAAGGACTGCAAATCTTAGAAGAGGTAAAAATGAAACAGAGCCAAGGTGAGCTAGGCAAGAGAACTGCTGGACAAAGAGGCAGAGGGCAGTGAGGAGTCAAGAATGGGAACTACTGAGCCAAAACGAGATCAGCAGACCTGTGCGTGTGGACAGCCAGTCCCGTTGGGGTGAGAACTTTTGAAAGGCCTTTATCTCTTTATCTCTGAGGGTCACAGAGGAGGGCTAGCAGCCTGACACTGGACCCAGAGAATAAATAGAAATAAGTTCCTTTTATGTCTCCAGTCCTTCATCAGTGAGGCAATGAGTAGAGGTCATCAGAAATCAAGCACCATGTTCCCTGCTGAAGATGCCATGATGTTCCTTATGAACCTGCTACATCCTTCCAAGATAAACGATGCCAACAATTTGACACATATTTTTCAAAACCTACAGTACAGTAGAAATTTAAAAGAACTATCCAAAGCAACAGAAGTCTTAGGGTTAACTCCAGGCTCTACCACTAACTAGGCAGCTTTGGGCAAGTAACCTAACCTTCGTCTGTCCTACGTCTCTCAGCTGTAACATGGAGATAACACTGCTACTCCTTAGGGATTTTGTGAAGATGGAACAAATTGATTAATGAAGTCAGGTAAAGAATAAGGAAGCACTCAATAAATTTTGCAGATAAAGTGGCTATCTTCCCATGTAAGTATATAGATGACTCCATTATTTTAACCACTTCAGAATATTATATTTTATGGATGCATCATAGATTTTTCTACCCAGTCTCATATTTATGATATTGCCATTGCTTTCATTTTTGCTCTTTCTAATGTATAAAACAATGCTAAAATAATAATCCATATAATCATATCTTTATACCTTAAAGCAAATATTTCTGATTCATCAATTCCAGTTTTGCACATTTAATGTCTATCATCCACCTGCCCTCAAAGTTTCTTTTTTTGATGAGTCTTGGCAGGTGAGTGGGGACTGTTCAAATAAGCGGACAGAGGCATATTTGTGAGTGGAAGGGCTGCCTTGGGGAGAGGCATTTTCTAGATCCTAGAAGCAGTGTAGGTAAAAACACACAGCTATGAGAAAGAAAAGACTTCATGGTTTGTCAGAAGCCTAAAATGGAGAAGATGAGCCAGGGCCCATTGGGGCAGGAAAGAAATGAGGAACGACTCTATACTACATCCACTCCCATGTGATAACTGATAAGCTCTTAAAGGGTTATGACTTCTCCAGCAATATGGGTTCTTTATAGTAGTAGCAGTTGTCTGCTAGAAAAGGATTTTCCAAAGCATGGAATGCAAACCACTGATGATATTAAAGATGATTTTGTTGGTAGCATGAACACACAACATTGAAAATTACATGGTGGAAAAGTATAACCTTCTCAGTAATCAATCATTCCTTTCAGTGACTTTATTGGTAATATGTCTCTAACACCTGCTAACCTCCCTTTTCAACAACAGCAAATGAGTACACCCCAGGCTCAGAGTTTTCAGAGAGCAAAAATATAAAAATAAGCCCAAGGAAAAGTATATTCTACTTTCTATTCCAAAATTAGATTCTATTTATGGCAGTTAATACTAGTTTTTCATTTATAAGAGAGGCATAATGTTTTCTTTTAAACAAATTAAAAATGTATTTAATGATGGAATTTTGAGAAATTTCCCTGATCCTGGAGAAACTTGGGTTTTACCACTAAAATATTTGAGTATAGTTGACTCTCTACCTTGCTCTTGTTCAGATGATTTCAAAAATTAAATCCTTTTAAAATACGTGCATGGAGCTCACCACCTGAAAGTGGTTACTTTCAAACCTTCTCCTACCACTGATCCCATGACAGTGACCACAGCTACCAAGGAATCCAGCTCGAATCCTGGTCATTTACTTCACAAGCCATTCCTGGACTAGGAGGAAAGTAATGTGACGTTTCGGTCACTGGAGTTCTGAATCCAATTTGTGGGTTGGTTTACCAGAATCAAAGGTTTATACCCAGGGTCCTTTGGAAAATAAAACCATGAATAGTTTTATTGCAACTATAGCAACTCCCAGCACAAATGTGGGGCAGCTGCTCGAAATTTGGAGATCAAATCCAAAATTTCAGAAGCACATCTTTTTGTACTCTAAGAGGGAGACAGTGAGCCTAAAATTGGCCTGATTTGACTGGTTATTTTTCTGAATCCCATAAATGGAACTGCATATTTAGGATTTTTTATGCTCACATGACTATTTATAGGTCATCTATGATTTCTTGAGATTTTGAAGAGTTACAGCTCTGTAGTAGGCTTTCCAAGTTTTTGGTTTTTTTCCCTCTCTGAATTGCCAAATAACAGACTGAATTTATCCTGGGAACCTACTGGGGATGAGATATTATTTAGGTCACAAGTTAAAAGATTCCTAATACTCACAGACGCTCTGTGTCTAGGAATGTTTGTTAATTTGAGCCCCTCTCCCTCCATGTGTATCTTTAATTTCCCAACCAGCTGTCTCCCATAAAAAGATATTTCTGTTTTTAGTTACAAAACTGTTTAGAGATAAAACTCACTCATAAATACACAACCACATGCAAAGATTTTTTTTTTTTCTGCTGACAGGATAGAAATAATACCAGATAAAAAAAAAAAAGTCTGTTTAGAAATAGAAAATGCATTCTGCTTCCCTCGATGGGGACACATGTTTTATTGATGTTCAAGGTCTTTTTCGTCCCTGTGCGAGCTCCTCTTGGAGAGCACGGTCTTCTGTTATCTCTGTGATTGAGTGCTCCTTGAAACAGTTAAAACCGTTGGGGGTCTCCCTAACTGAGCAGTTAACTCCTTGAAAAGGCAGATGCTGGCCACCTAAGGAAAAGCAAGCAAGCCAAGAAATAGGTTGCTGCTCATTGGCTCCATTGTGCTCACCATGACTCACAAGACCGACTCAAATTTCCACCCCCTTTTGCTTGCGGGTTGCTTACCCTGGAAAACATTAGGCGAGAGACTAGGTTTCCTTCTCCTTCCATCTTCTATTTCTTTCCAACCTATACAGTGTCTGCCATATAGTACTTGGTCAATGCTTAATTACATTTGTTGGCACTTAATTGAATTGTGGTCATCTTGGTATGTAATAAATTGAACAAAAGAGAAAAAGCATTTAGATATTTCTTCTTTCCAATTATTTGGAGCTTAGGATGCCATCTTCCCCATGCATTCATCACCAATTAACTTAGTTAAAAGATGACTCTTCCACTTCTTCCTCCCCTGGATTGATTGTTATCTGAGCAAATCTCTCCTAACCATGTTCTGCTTCATGGTGAAGCTCAATGAGTAAGTGCAGATACAATTTATTTAAATTATACATTTAACAAGGGTAAAGGAAAACAGATTATCGCTGAAACCTCCTCTACCTTGTAAAGAAGCTACTCATTGATCCATTTTACGGGTGAGAAAATTGAGGCTCAAGAAATTTAAAGTTACTCAAGTTCATAAGATTCCAAGTCTGTTTTTCCCTAAATTATAGATGTTCCTTTACATAATGCTGCCTCCTCTAAACCGAAGACTAGGAGAAATCACTTTAAATGAGCCCTTCTGTGTGTCAAACTCCCTCAGGGACGTTTTGTTTACTTCCTCTCATTCAGTCTGCACTAAAGCCCTATGAGATCAGTATTAGTGATCTTGTTTAAAGTTAAGGAAATGGAGGCTGTGATAACGTAAATCCGAGGACATAGGACTCACATGTAGATGCATGCCGCAGAACTCGTCCTTTGGGGAAATGATGGCTTTGATTGAGGTTTCCTTTAGTTAGCCCAGGCACACTGAGAAGCCAAATTTATCCATCCCAAGCTGGGAAATTATTTCATTAAGCACAAGTTTTCATCCTAGCATTCAAAGATGCAACATGCTCCGAAGCATTAACCTGGCTTTGGAATATGTGCCTGTGGAGCTTCATGCTGTGGATTCAAATCACTAACTTCCTTCCAAAAATACAGCTGCGGGGATGTGGTGAACAGGCAGCCACACTGCATAACATGTTTGCTGCAACAGGGAAACAGGGACCACACACGCTCCCTCTTCCCCAGCACAAGTTCTGTCCTCTGATCTTCTAGCTGGATTGATGGTAAAATTGTGACGCTGGAGGGAAAGGCATCTGTCTGAAACTTCCCTCATTGCAATTTCTTTATCTACCCACATTTAGAAGCCAACAAACAAAAAGCTTGCTCTTTCCCCCATTTCTTTGCACATCCAGTTGAATTTTCCTCAGGACCGCCTCCTCAGTTTAAGGACTGTTATCCATGCTCACTGTAAATTCTCTGCTTCAACTCTGTGTGTGTGTGGCGGGGATGGGGGGGGAGGAGTGGGAGTGCATGCCTGCATACTGATGATTTAAGATGCTCATGAAAGGAAACAATATGTGTCTATAGCTATTGTGTGTGTGTGTGCAATTAAAAAATCTGGATTACTTTGGTTTCTTAACCAGTGTGTTTTGTTTACTCGTGTCTGCATTATCATCTCTCCATCCTTCATATTTCTGCTAGAGTGACATTTCAGAAACATAATCTCTTACATCTGCGTGTCCACCCTACTCTGCTGGTTGCTGTCGCTTTCTAGAGTAAGAAGAGCTCTAGAACACCAGGACCCTTCAAAGTCTCTTCCCAGGAACATGCTTCTCTGGCTTTTTCCTCCCACCAACTCTTATACTTTCAAGTCTCCAGCTGCACTGAATTTCTCAATAATCCCTACAGCACCCCAGGTCCTTTGGTTGCATCCGTAACTTTGCACCTGACATTCCCTCTGTTTGAATGCCCTTTTTGTAGAAGAGTCAGGGGCAAACTATATCCCCTGATACTCAGTGAGTGCTGCTTGGCTACGGCATTCCAAGCAGTATTAAAAATGAAAGATTCTTTTTAAAATGCTCTGCGTGATAATCAGAGTTGGGATAGCCCAAGACCATTTGCTATTTCCAGAGTTAGATGCTGTAAGTGCAAAATGTGCTGACAAACTTAAAGCTCTTTGCAGAAACCATTGGGGAGAGTATTAAGACAGGTGAACGTCCGATTTACAAACACCCAGGGTTGCAGGACTCAGCCATGAACCAAAGCTTCTGGGGTGGCCCCATGTGCCTGCCCTGCTTCCACTTGACTGAGAGCGATTGGCATCCTGAGTCTTACAGGCCCTGCCATCCACCAGGCCCTGGGGGATTGCTTTTTTCTATTTTAGTGTTTAAAAAAGAATCTGTTGGATCTTTCCCAAGGTATAAGAAGGAACAAAGACAAAGGCCTGTAGCCGGGCTTAGCTTAGCCTCAAATTTGCTTTGTTTCACAAATGAAAATTCCTGTGGCATCACTTTGTAGTAGTGTATCTAGTTTTTGCTTTCTTCAAATAAGAGCTGATTAAAGTCAAGAGTGTTGGGAGACAACAAAAATAGCATTTATTATACTTCATAAGCTGGGAAATTTGTATACGCTATCTAATTTATCTCTAATTTTTAAAGAAAAACATGTTTAACATTTTCAGTTGAGGAAACTGGTGTTTAGAGGTTTTATATAATTTACTCAAGGGCATACACCTGGCCAGCGGTGGAGGCAGGATTTGAACTCAGTTTACTATGAGCAGCCCACATTCTCCATACTATACTAATCTTCTTGTCTGTACTGGAATTTCCTGTAACATATTTTCAGCTTGGAAGCTTTGTGCTTGCAGATCGGCCAAGCCAGAGTATGAGTATTAATATGATTATAGATGTAATATAACCCTGGCTATCCCGGGAGGCCCTGGGCAGCTTAACAAGCTTCATGTTTCTCATCTAGACTAGTTTGTAAAGCCTATGGTTTCACTCTATTATTGAACCCACCTGAACTTCCCTCCAGTGACTTACCAGAAGTCAGCTCTTAAACACATTGGTGATGGCCAATATCTTTCAAAGGTTTGGCTGAGAGAAACAATATTGTTGGAATATGGCCTGGAATATATAGGTCCATCCATTCCATTGAGGACTCTAAATCCACTATGGATTGAGCCACACCATCAGCCATCAGCCATGTGCCTTCAAAGAATCACATTCTGTCCACCCATCACCACATTGTGCTCTGGATGTCTTCCCTTGACCTGTACCAGGAGCTGTGTGAAGGGCAGGAATCCTTCCAAAAACCTGATTACTGGGTCTGAGTTGGGACAATATTGATCACATGCTTTGTTACTTTTAGTTGATCAAGATGTTTGGGTCACATGTGATCCCCACTCCAGTTTAAGAATCAGAGGTGGATTGTTAATACTTCTGAACAATTGATTTTCTTTCAGTTTATGGGTAATATGAAAACTGAGAACTGCATAATTGTGCTTTCTTCTTTTTTAAATTTGTTGCTGGAAAGTTAGAGCTAAATGTGAAATCCAAACTTAACAAGGGTATGCGACATCATTCCATTAAAAGTAAGTGGCCATCCTCTGTTCCAAGCAATGCTAGGCCTTAAGGATAAATTGATGCACCAGGCACATCGTGGCTCCCAACTCTGAAGTGGCCTGGAGTCTAGAGGAGGAGGAAGACATTACTCCACACATCACACTCATGAATGGATAATTCCCAAGAGAGATTCGTGCTATGGAGGACAGGAACATGGTTCCATGAGAGTATAAAATAAGGAAACCTGGTTTAAAGTAAGGGCTTCCCTGAGGAAATGACACAAGAGTTGCGTGAACTGGATAAAGAGGGTGCTGGAGATGGGTGGTGGGACAGGAATTGTGTGGAGAGTTTAATGGGAAGAAAGAACCACATGCACAAAGGGCTTGAAGTGGAAGGGGGTGTGGCTCATCTGAGAAACTCGGACAAAGACATGTAGTTATAACCTGGACACTAAGGAGAAGGTGCTGCTAAATGGATTTAAAGAAAGAAGAAGAAGCCAGGACATGGGGCTTTATAAACCGGAAAATCATTTTGTCTTTATCCTAAGAGTGTGTGTTATCATGGGAAACCAGAAGAGCAGCGGTTCTCAAATTGGAGACTCCAGACCGGCAGCATCAGCAACCCCTGGGGACTCATGGGAAAGGCTAATTCCCTGGCCCCACTGCAGACCAACTGAATCCAAAGCTCCGGTGGAGGGACCCAGCAACCTGAGTTTTCGCAAGTCCTCCGGGAGACTCCGACGCACACTGAAGCTGGAGGATCACGGCATTAGATGTTCCTCAGGAGACCAGGAGCAGCATGTTGGTCGCAAGGGGGAACTGGCCTGATGAAATCAGCATCCCAGAAGACCACTCCAGCTGAGGTCACAGGAATCGCGAGGTCCTGGGAGCCTCGGAGAGTCCTGGGGGGCATAGATGGTTGTGTGGAAACATTTCTGGCTCTGTTTTTTGGGCCTGTCCTAGTTTTCTCTTTGCCTCATTGTCTTCACCTACTTTCAATTGATGTTTCCTTTCTGATTCTGGTTACATATAAACTTTTCTAAAACCCATCTTGGAACAAGGTAGGCAGTAGATAAAGCACAGACATATTTTCAACTGATAAAGGGAGGTCATACATTTGTGAAAGAGCCTCTCCCACCTGAGGTTACTGGTCCATGTAGGGTGCCACTTCAAGGGCAGCCTAGTAAGAACGGAGTCACTTACTGGATTTGCAAAATGATTTTCCCATTACCAAATCCAAGCTGCACTGCAGTGGAATGTGCCATTATGCTTTGCCAAACCAAATTGCTGAAAAAAAATAAATGACATGAAACTATAATTTCAAAAGTGAATTCTTTCCTAATTTATACGAGCTCTGGTCCATTACAATGCAATGGGTTTTTTCGTTGTTTTTACCAGAATGCAGGATATAAAATTTCTGAATCCAGCATATTTTAAAAAATAAAAACAACCGATAATGGGGATAGAGATAAGAGAGGTGTATGAAATTTAAACAAAAATGCTGCAGGTGAAGCTCTGGCACGTCCTTCAAGCTAGTTATATTGAGGACACCTATTCTATGTACTGATATCTGAGCACTTAGCCCCACATGTGTGATTAGGCTGGCCTGTGTTATGGCCCAGGCATCAGTATTTTTAAACCTCTTTTATCCAGGGTTGTGAACAACTGTACTATGGTCAGGGCAAGATCTCTGATCACACAGTGTAGTCTTCAATATAACATGTTCACTGAATTTTCTGCTCAAGCAATTTCCTGGCAAAGTTGGCATTCCAGAGGCAAAGCCCTGAACCTGAAATCAAAGAACTGATTTTCATATTGAGTTTAAAATGTCTACCTCAGAATGACATAAGATTGCCTCTTTGGGGTCACCTGGAAATAACTCTTGGATAAAGAATGTTTGGAGTTTCTCAGTGAGGCTCTCCTGTGTCAGAGGAATCTAGAGATAATTATTGAAGAAGGAAATATCTTCGACTTACTCCCAGACAAAACAGAACCATCATTTTTGGAAATGGAGACTTTGAGTGTACTCCACAAGTGATTCTCGTGTACTTTAAAGTATTAGCACAATTGCTGTAATCACCTGCTCATTCATTCATTCACTGATATTCATTAAGCATCTATTGTGCATCAGGAACTGAGCTTCGCACTGGGTATGTAGCCATGGATAAGACCGACTTGGTTCCTGACCTCATAGATTTTTCAGTCTAGTCTTTTGTCATATGTATTAGTCAGCCAAAGGGGTGCTGATGCAAAATACCAATAATCGGTTGGTTTTTCTAAAGGGTATTTATTTAGGGTAGAAGCCTACAGTTACCAGGCCATAAAGCATAAGTTTCGTCCTTTACCAAAGTCCGTTGCCACGTGTTGGAGCAAGACAGCTGCCGACGTTTGCCAGGGTTCAGGCTTCTTGGGTTCCTCTCTTCCCGGCTCTCCGTTTATCTCCAGGTTCAGCTCCTCTGTTTCCTCCACAAGGTCAACTGTAGACCATGAGGCTCTCAAGACTTCACCTCGCTCCACAAGGCCAGCAGTAGGCTATCAGGTGAACGACTCGTCTCTTCCTGGGGCCTTCTCCCCTTCCTCACGACCAAGCTCCTCTGTGTGCTCGCTTGCCCGGGCTCCAGCATTAAAACTCCAACATCAAAACTCCAACTCAAAACTCCAACTCTGTCCTTTGCCAGGTCTTTTATCTTTGATTCCTCACCCACCAAGGGGTGGGGCTCAATGCCCTACTGATGTGGCCCCAATCAAAGCCCTTATCATAATTTAATCATGCCCAGATGAACAAACCAGATTACAAGCATAATCCAATATCAATTTTTGGAATTCATAACTATATCAAACTGCCAAACTGCTACATTATCATTCTCCCTCCTTTCCCAATTTCACCTTCTACAGGTAGGGAAATTTGATCTGCATACTTTCCTTTAGCTGTAGCATTCTTCATATACTAGACAGGAACTTAGATTTAAATGGAGTCTCTGGCATTTTGAAAGTGTAATAACATTATTTACCAAATCCCAAGTGACTGGGTCTGTCAAACCTTTATTCAGTCACTGTTTCACTTCTTCATTTGCTTGCTTTTAACCTGTTCATCCATCCATCTGCCCATCTACTCATCCAGTTATCAATGCTGGCAAAGCTTTCAGAATAAGACAAAACCAAACTTGATTAATTTCCAGCCCATAAAATAAATTAAGCAAAGTGTGTTTTCCTTATTGTGAAGTTACACTGGATTTGTCTGCATAGAATCTGTAACTCTTTGGGTCTTGTGTTGCTTGATAACTCAATGATCATGTCCCAGAGACAGAAAAGCAAACCCCAACATGCCAGTTTATTTTGGCAAGTGTATTGCTGAGGGCCCCTGATGGGAGCATGCTGCTGTGAACATCCGTTTTTGGAAAAACACAAGGTTGGCTTGCTGTCCTCTGTGTGATTGACTTGCTCTTGCTTAATGACAATTCCACGGTTCCTAAGGACCCATACTCTGCCAAAGCTCTACCAAGGATGTCAATTTCCTTGAAAACAAGACTCAGGTTTTATTGCCACTTATGTCTCCTAATTCCTTCCATTAAGGATATTGGTCCTAATGAGAATTAAACGGTCTGACTCCTGGCAACAAGGACTGTAAGAACCTTAATGGTGCTGCAGCCATTTCATGCATGTCTTGGTTGTTAATGTTGCCATTTTTGTGGTTTAGATGCTTTTGCAGAAGGGGCAATGGGCAATATGGGGAACTTTACCACAATGGGATTTCCAATCCAAGAGAGAAAGAGAAAAAGGGGGGTGGGGAGTGGAGAGAGGCAAACGGACGGATGTTCAGTGTTTCATAGTTCAGAGAACTTTCATAAGAGCTTAAGAAGATAGAACATGGGAGAGGCATATGTTCCTCAGATGACAGGTGATTTTTAAAAGGTCACACAAGAGAGATAAATGGTAAAGCAGAGAATTCATGCAGCTAAACTGAATCCAGGCACAGTGTGCTTTACAGCCTGGCTAGTCAAAGTGGCCCATGAACCAGCAGCATCGGTATCACTAGGGAACTGATTGTAAATTCAGAATCCCCGACCCCAACCCCAGATCCATCAAATCAGAATCTGAATTTTTAACTAACAAGATCTGCAGGTCCAATGGGAAGATGGTGGAGTAGGAAGCTCCAGGAATCAGTCCCTCCACCAAAACAGCTATTGAACTGGCAACAAGTGTCTACATCAACTATTTTGAAACTTAGGATTCTAGTGGATCACTGTGCAGCATGCAAGAGAGAACAGAGGAAGAGGCTGGGTAAATTGCAGTAAATACTAGTGACTTTCACTCTTCCTGCAAAGGCAACCATCTTCCATTCACCAGTCTCAGGCAAGCATCAGGGAGGACTGCAGTCTGGGCTCCTGGCACAGCTTGCTTATGCCAGAGTGAGACATAAAGATCTAGTCCTCCACTCTCCAGTGGTGTGTGTTCTGATTCCTGATCACTTCTTTTAATCAGCTATTTCAGCTCCGTTGGTTCTAAGGTCAACCATTGTTCCACCCCAGCCCCCCAAGGCAAAAGCAGCAGAAGAACCTTAAAGACCATCCTCAAAACTACTGAAAACTGTTAAAGGGTTGCTTTAACTGGGCAAGTGCTGAATCAAGAAAACGCAGCTTCAAATGCCATTAAAAGAAGCTCCTGGAGTCGTTGCTGGCCCACACTTACCCCCTCCACAATGTGGGGTGGAGCCATTGTGGGTCCCAAGTCCTGTTCCAGAGGGAGCAGGTAACCCCTATGCACATATAGGGTGCATGTATGCCAATGTCAATCTATGAGGAGGAAGTCTGAGGGACTAATCTGGGGAATTTGTTTCAAGTTTGTTCTCCCAGATTGGTCCTGAAGGCAGAGAAGCCCACTGCAGGCATTAAAGCAGTGTAAGAAACAAACAAGTCAAAGCATCCTGGGGCAAAGGACTACCTACATTAAGTCAACAAGAGAGCACCTAGGAGGGGTTGAAAGTCTATTTCAAAGGTAGTAGAGGGGTGTGCATTTGATCACCTGTAAACTGTAGACAGGGAAATTCCAGTGGTCACTATGGAGCACAAATCCAGGAAAAGAACCAGGTTTTGCAGCTCCATGCAGGCTCAGGTAAGACAGACAGGATCTTGTATTTGCTTCAGGCTGATCTTCTTAATAGGAGGGCTAAACTGTAAAGCAGAGCAGCAGCCAATGCCAAGCCAGTTTGCAAAGGCTGTGAAAGGTGGTCTTGTTTTTTGTTTTGTTTTCATTTTTTCAGCTCCTGGAAATCAAGGAAATCTCTGTCATATCACTAGATGGATATAAACTTAAGGAACAGACAGTTCAGGGTCTAAACCCCAGAGTTATCACTTTAAAATATTAAAATGTAAACTGTGCAACAAAAGATGGTAAGACAAACAAAGAAACAGGAAATGATGGTCCATCCAAAGGAAGAGGATAAAAATCTAGAAAACAATAATGTTTTTAATTCTCCTTTAGAGTTTTAAGTTTAGGGTTTTGGTCATTTATTTTCTAGAATGGTCCTCAATTGTGAATTGCCTGATGTTTTTCTCATTATTAGGCTAAACCTGTATGTTTTGGGTTGAAAGACCACAGATAAAGTCCATTTTTAAATTTTTATCATATCATACCAACATGCACAATAACATGGATGAAACTTGACGACATCTTGTTGAGTAAAATGAGCCCTCTCAGTTGACAGAGGAGGTTTTGGTGTGGACATAAATTTTCAAATTAGTTGGATAAATATCTAGGAGAGCAGTTGCTGGGTTGCATGGTGAGGGTCTTTTGTTTGTAAGAAACTGCCAATCTGTCTTCCAAAGTGGCTTTACCATTTTTCATTCTCATTAGCAATGAATGAAAATTCCTTTTTCCTATATTTTCATCAACAAATGGTATTGTCCATTTTTGGATTTAGTCATTCTAATATGCAGTGACATCTCATTACTATTTTAATCTGCAATTTCTTTACACCAAGTAAGATTGGGCACCTTTTCGTGTGCTTATTTGCTATTTGTATATCTTCTTTGGTGTGAAGTTTGTTCAGGTCTTTTGTCCATTTTTTGTCGGGGTGCTTGTTTCCTTATTGTTGGGTTTTAAGAGTTATTTGTATATTTTGAATAATGTATTTTATCAGATATGTGTTTTTCACATATTTTCTCCAAAATTGTGACTTGTCTTTTGATTCACTTCACAATGTCTCTTACAGAGCAGCAGATTTTCATTTTAATAAAGTCCATCTTATCAATTTTTCATTTCTTCTCATTACCAAACTGAAGAGCACACAGCTTTTCTCCTATGCTTTTTCCTAGAAGTTTTATAGTTTTGCATTTTGCATATAGGTCTATGAGTCATTTTTCTTTAATTTTTGTGAAAGATGTAAGATCTGTATCTAGTTTCCTTTATTTGCATATGGATGTCCAGTTGTTCCAGAACCATTTGTTGAAAAGGCTATCATTTCTACATTGAAGAGCCTTTGATTCTTGTCAAGGATCAGTTTACTATATTTGTGTGGGTTCATTTCTGGGCTCTCTATTATGTTCCACTAATCTAGGTATCCATTATTTCCTCAATACTGTACTGTTTTGATTACTGTAGCTTTATAGTAGGTTTTGAAATTGGAAAGCATGAGTCCTCCAATTCATTCATTCTTCTTCAGCACTGGTTTCCCTATTCTAGATCATTTGCCTTTCTAAATAAATTGTAGAGCCAGTTTGTGGATACCTACAAAATAGCTGCCTGGGATTTTTGACTGGCATTGTGATGAAGACTTACATCAGATTAGGGAGAACTGACATCTTAGCAATATTGAGGCTTTCAGTCCATGAGCAGGGAATATCTTTCTGTTTATTTAAATATTTTGTATTCTTGCATAAGAGTTTTTGTGGTTTTTCACATCTATTTCTATTGTTTTCCTATTTTCAATTTCATTGCTTTCTGCTCTATTTTTTTCTTATTTCTCTTCTTCTGGTTGTGTTAGCATAAACAGATTTCTAGTTTTCTAAGGTGGGGGATTAGGTTATTGATTTTAGAGCTTTCTTCTTTTCTAACATATGCATTTAATGCTATATATTTTCCTGTATGCGCTGCTTTCTCTACATCTCACAATTTTTGATAAGTTGTATTTTCATTTTCATTTAGTTAAAAATAATTTTAAATTTATCATGAGACTTCTTTTTACTGATGTGTTATTTAGAAGTGTGTTGTTTAAATTCTAAATATTTGGAGATTTTCCAGTCATATTTCTGTTGCTGATGTCTAATATAATTCTAGTGTGATCTGAAAACATACTTTGCATGATTTATATTCCTTTAAATTTGTTAAGTGTGTTAAGATGTCCCAGAATGTAGTCTATCTTGGTGAATGTTCACTGTGCACTTGAGAAGAATGTGTGTTTTGCTATTCTTGGATGCAGTTTTCTGAAAACATCAATGAGAGCAATTTGAATGATGATAGTGCTATTCATTTTAACTATATCTTCATGGGTTTTTGACTTGTTTGATCTATCCATTTCTGAAACAGTGGTATTAAAGTCTACAGTTATAATAGTGGATTTGTCTCTTTCTCCTTTCAGGTCTATCTGTTTTTGCCTCATGTATTTTGATGCTCAGTTGATCCAAGCACATGTTGAGGATTGTTATGTCTTCTTGGAGAATTGACCTTTTATCATTATAACCCCTCTTTATCCCTGATAATTTCCCTTCTTCTGAAGTCTGCTTTACTCTAATTAACATGGCATAGCTTTCTCAATCACTTTACTTTTAAATTATATGTATCATTAAAGTGGGTTTCTTGTAGACAGTTTATAGTTGGCTCTTGCTTTTTATCTACTCTGACAATCACTTTCATTTAATTGGTGTGTTTAGACCATACACATCTAAAGTGATTTTTTATATAGTTAAATTTGTATCTATCATGTTTGTATCTTTTTTCTATTCATTGCATTGGATGTTTTTGTTTCTTTCTTTCTTTCTTTCTTCCTTTCTTTCTCTTTCCTTTTCCCCTTCCTTTTCTGTCTTCTCTTCTTTTAATTGAGCATTTTATATGATACTGTTTTATCTCCTCTCTTAGTATATCACTTATCTCCTCTCTTAGTATATCATTTTTAATTAGTGGTTTCCTAGAGTCTCCAATATACATATTTCTAACTTTTCTAGTCTACCTCAAATATATAGTGCAGGTATCTTATAACAGAGTATTACCAATTCCTCCCTTATGATATTGCTGTCATTCCTTTCACTTATTCACAAGCTATAATCACCTATTTTAGTTTGCTAAAGGCTGCCAAGGCAATATACCAGAAATGGGCTGGCTTTTACTATGGGGATTTATTAATTTGTAAGCTTACAGTTCTGAGGCTGAGAAAAATGTCCAAATCAAGGCATTAGCCAAAGCGCTCTCCCTGGGCACTGCTGCCAGTGATCCTGGACTCTGTCACATGGCAGGCACAATGGCAGCATCTACCAGTCTCTGCCTTCTCCTCCATGCTGCTGTGTAGCTTTCAGAAAAGCTGAAAGAAGGCTGCTCCTTCTATGGCTTTCTCTTTCCCAGGTTCCAATGATTTCAGCTTCTTGCTCTCTTGGATTTTTCTCTCAGCTTCTGTGGGTTTCTCTCTGAGCGCCTGGGTCTCTTCTCTCTGCTCTGTCTTTCCATATCCATCCCATTTATAAAGGACCCCAGTAAGAGGATTAAAGACCCACCCTGGATCACACTTTACTGAAGTAATATAATCAAAGACCATTAACTGAAGGAATTGAATCAAAAGACCACACCGACAATAGGTTCACACCCACAGGAATGGATTAACTCTAACAACATGATCTCTTGGGGCCCAAACACCTTCAAACTATCACATTCCCCAATATGTTGTTTCTATTATTTTAAATAGTTATCTTTTAGATCAAATAAGAATAAGAAAAATAAAATATTTATTTTACTTTCACTTATTCCTTCTCCAACACTCTTCCTTTCTTTATGTATATCTGAGTTTCTGATCTATATCATTTTCCTTCAGCCTTAAGACTATCTTTTAACATTTCTCGCAGGGAAGGTCTGCTGTTGATGAATTCCCTCAGTTTATGTCTGAGAAAGTCTTTATTTGTTCTTCAATTTCGGAGGATAATTTTGCTGCATATAAAATTCTGTATTGATGTTTTTACTCTCTAACCACTAAATATTTCATTGCACTCTCTTCTTGCTTGCTTGGCTTCTGATGAGAGAAGTCTCCTCTAATTCTTATACTTATTCCTCTGTAAGTAAGCTCTTTTCCCCCTCTGGCTTCTTTCAGATTTTCTCTTGTATTTGGTATTCTTTGGTTTGAAAATAATATGCTTAAGTATAGTCATTTTTTGTTTGCTTGCATTGTTTATTTGTTTGTATTTATCCTGCTTGGTATTCTCTGAGCTTGTTGGATCTGTGGTTTGGTATCTGTCATTAATTTTGGAAAGTTCACAGCAATTGTTTCTTCAAATATTTATTCTGTTTCTTTCTCTCTTTTTTCTCAATCTGATATTCTAATTTCATGTATGTTACACCTTTTGATATTGTCTTAAAGTTCTTGGATATGCTGTTGTTTTTGTTTTTGTTTTAAATTCTTTTCTTTGCATTTCAGTTTGGGAAGTTTCTATTGATCTATCTTCAAGCTCATTGATTCTTTCATTAGCTGTGTCCAGTTTACTGATGACCCTATATGTATTAGTCAGCCAAAGGGGTGCTGATGCAAAATACCAGAAATTGGTTAGTTTTTATAAAGGGTATTTATTTGGGGTAGAAGTCCACAGTTACCAGGCCATAAAGCATAAGTTTCTTCCCTCACCAAAGTCCATTGCCACGTTTGGAGCAAGACAGCTGCCAACGTTTGCCAGGGTTCAGGCTTCTTGGGTTCCTCTCTTCCTGGGACTGCGTTTCTCTCCGG
>JAQZBX010007637.1:31788-50123 GCA_029593785.1 Cabassous unicinctus | reverse complement strand
ATGCATTTAAGAAAGGAGATACTTGGGTAAGAGATTATGGATGTTGTATTACTCATATCTGGTATTTGACTTTTGCAGGAGCTTGTGGTACTTTGCCACCTCCACCACCCAAGCTTAATATCTTTGTTGGCAGCTGGGATTCGACCTCGCATGCTGGTGATGGAATTAGCTTCCAAGGGTTCCCTGGATCGCCTGCTCCAGCAGGACAAAGCCAGCCTCACCAGAACCCTGCAGCACAGGATTGCCCTGCACGTGGCTGATGGCTTGAGGTAATCAGGGCTCATGTTTTCTCTTTCAGTGCATGAGCAAACATGACTTACTCCTGGACTCAGGCTCTGTTTCCTGGAGAGCAGTGCCTCTCAGTGGCACTGTGTCATACTAACATTCCACAAGCAATTTGGGCAAAAGCCCACCATCATCTGGATCAAAGTTTGTCAATTCATAGAACAAAAGTAGGAAGGCTGCACAGAGCCTCATAGCTCGTGGTGGTAGAGTTTGAACCTGGGAGTCCAGTTCTAGAGCCCATGATCTAAACCCTCTACTTAGCTGCCTCCCCTAAAAAATTTAGGTTAGGCTTACAAATTATCTAATATCACTAGATCATTTCAACAAGGAAAGATTCATCCATACTTCTGAAGGGAGCTAAAGCGATTGGAATTGGGTTATTCTGTGTGACCATAATGTGCCTCAGAGGACTGGACAGAGCCTTGGAGGGGCAGCACAGCACAATGGAAAATCAGTGGTCTTTGGAGACAGAAGGGCCGGGTTTCATCACTGCTCCAAACATTTAGGAACTGTGCTTTTATGACTCTGATTCTCATTTTTTAAAAATAGGTTATAAATTATGACTTAAATGCACAAAGTATTGAAAACTTTTGTAATAATTAAACACATCCTAAAGGACACTCTCGAATTCCCCCCCCATCCCACTGTCCTTCACCTGCACTTACCATTTGCTCCACTTGGAGTCATCCTTGGTCCTGCTCTTTCTCTCCCATCCCACACCTAATCCTTTAGCAGATCTTTTCAGCTTTTCCATCAAAATATATCTTAACGCATCTGCTTCTCACAATCCCTTTCACTAGCACCTAAGTTTAAACCACGGTCATCTCTTACTGCCTAACTAGGTCTCTGTGCTTTCCCCTTTTGCCCTGTTACACCCTGTTCTTCACACAGCAGCCAGACTGATTTTTTTTAACTTGTAAGTTGCATCAAGTCTTTTTCCTTTTGTCAGTCCTACTTTGCTTCCTTGTCACTGTATTCAAAGCTTTACTTCCCTAAGGTTTCTTGAATATGCCAGAGGCTTCGTGCTCCCGGTTCCCTCCACCAGGAACATCCAACCCCCAGATTTCCACTTCATTTCATTCAGATTTCTCAGAGAGGATGCCCCTGATGCCAAACAGCCCTCTGTCTCTTTCTCCTGTAGACTATTGCTGCCTCGTGTTCTTTATATTTTCAGGTGTTAAATTTGTTTATTGTCTGTCTTTGCCATGAGACTCTGAGTCAGGGGTTCTTAACCTTTATTGTGCCATGGACGCCTTTGCCAGTCAGGTGAAAACCACAGACCCCTTACTAAGTCCACACGATACTGTGTATTATTTAATAAATATATCATACCTGTGCCAACACGTCCCCACAAGAATAATGTTCTTTTGAATTTCAATTTCCTTGTTAAGAACCCCTGCTCTAAGTGCTGTGACAGCAGGGACTTTCCGTCTTGTTCATCTAGGTCCTCAGTAAATATGTGTTGGCGGAGGGGAAAGAGGGAGAAGGGACAGAGGGAGGAAAACAGTGCCTAGCTACTCAGCGGATGCAAGTTGCCTTCTCTTTCTTCCCTTCTGAAATGCCACGTATGTGCCTTGCAGGCAGTATCCAGAAATGTAAATAGCACGGACAGTAAAGAAAACACACACTCCTTACAAACACACACAAAACAAAAACAGGAGGGTGCATTTGTAAATAGTGTGTACAGAATACAGTACATGTGTAAAATAAGTCGAGTTCCCATCTGAAAGTGTACAGGAACCACTTTAAAGCATACGCCTTGTTAAATGAAACAGGGCTTTGGGATTCAGGTTGCTATGTCAGCTTTTGAATACCAGGGGGATCCTTGTGTTAAAATTAATCTGGGTAAAGTGCAAACGTAGTTCAAAGTCTTCTTGGTCACTTTCCTTCATTTAGCTAATGGTCCCAGTTCTCTCTCATTCTTGCACATAATCCCTAAAGTGCTCATTTATAAAATGTAACAATGCTGCATTTTTATTTACCACTAATTCCTCATCTCTAAAATAACTTAATCTGGTTCTCTGAAGCCTTACTTTCAGTAGCACATACAGCAGTTTCTGATGAAGTAAATGAAATCTCAGCATATGTTCCTATTATCTGCCTAATTTGTTCTCAGCATAATGCCAGAGCAACTTTCTGGATCTTGTGCCACAAAAGACCAGTTGGTTTCAGTACCTAAGCTGTCAATCTTCCACGAGCACTAAGTGTATTGTTAAAGCAGCATTAATGTTTGTCTTCTCAAATATATTTTAGCATCAAGCTATAAATACAGAGGTAGAAAGAAATAGTGAAATAGTACTCTTTTGGAGCCCTTAAATAATGGAGATGTTTTGAGGGACACAACAGAATTTTCTTCACGTTATGCATCCTCTCTCCTGCAGTCTTGCCTTCAACTATTAGCTTACATCTATAATTCGATCCACTAGTTTGAACTCTATATCTTAATTCTCAACAACCTTTAAAGACATTTCCCATACATTTCTATAATTTCATATTTTCAAAATTGAATTTGGGAGCAGATGTGGCTCAAGCAGTTGTGCGCCCACCTCCTACATGGGAGGTCCCGGGTTCAGTTCCCGGTGCCTCCTAAAGAAAACAAACAAGCAAAATAACAATGAGCAAACAAACAACAAGCAAACAATGAGAAAACAATGAGCAAACAACAAGCAAACAGACAAGGGAGGCAACTCCGTAGAGTTAATGTGGCTCAGTAGTTGAGCACCAGCCTTCCATATACAAAGTCCTGGGTTCAATCCCCAGTCCTGGAACCTCAAAAAATTTTTTTTTTGCTTTCCCTGCTAACTTCTCCCCACCATGACTCACTCTTTCTCTTGTTTCTCCTGTCCTTCTTGCCAGGCCAACATCCTTGGATTCACATCCAGACCAACCTCCTACCCCCAAAAGTAGTATGTATTTTTCCAACAGGTCTTTGACTCTGTTTTACATTATCTCTTAAATCAGTCCATTTATATTATGTCACTACCACTGCCTTGGTCTGAAATATCAGAATATTTCTTCTAAAGAGAAAATCTAATTATGCTTCAAATTCTCTGGTGGTTCCCAATTATCCACAAAGTGCATTCAAAATCCTTGGTGTAGCATCAAAACTCCTTCTGTATGCCTCTTGCCTTCCTCTCCAGCCTCCTGCCACTCCGCTGCATGCACTTGGCATACTAACCCTGCTGAAGGAAGATCTTGGATTTTCATTCACACTGATGCCTCTCTCTCTTTACATGTGTCAATCCTCTCTTTACCCAAATTTTTCTGCTTGGAGAACTCAGTTTCCTCAAGAATTTGCTCAGATACCATCTCCACTGTGAAGCCCGAATGCTCATCAAGAGTTATCCTTGCTAACATGTTTCTTGAGCTTGCTCAGTGCAGGTCATTTTGTTAGGAGCAGAAGAGTGAGAGGTAGAAGTTACATTATCCTGATCAAGGTTGAAAACTTACAATCTAGTGGCAGATTCCACTTCACTAGCTTTACCTCTATGCATTTCCCCGTCTGCATCCCAGCATGCGGTACTTTCCACAGTTCTGTAACTTGACCTTATTTGAGCACCTGTCACTTCTTCTGACTGTGACCTTCTCAAGAGGAGAGTTACAAAGACAATTTTGTATCCACTAATGACTGGCCTCATAGATACCCAATTAATATTTGAAAAATGAATGAATGTATTCTATTTTTAGAATCATTCTACTTAGGATGGGATAGTTTATTTTAAATTATGAAGAAAAGGGTTTCTTAACATCTCTTATTATAATCAACATAAACGAATAGATTATTTTGATAAAATATTCAACAATCTTCATAGTCATATAATGCATAAATTATGGTCAAATTATTTTCAGTAAGGCAAGATGTGCACTTACTACTACTTAAGAAGTTATTTGGCTTTTCTGTTAAAAGCTATTAAAACTTGACTTTTAAGATTAAATCCTATAATTGAACATTTTAACGAAGTCAAATAATCTCTCCCTACTGCTGACATTTCAAATTGTCTATTTTTAACCTTTGAAAAGTATTCTGAGAGAGTCTGTTTTCTGAAACACACTGAAAGGCACCTATATTAGGAAAGATTTGGATGCGGTACAATGATGTATGATTTGGCTTTTAAGTTTTTTCTTCTTAATCTCCCAGCTTTTCTCTTCAGCGGGGCAAGAGTAGCTAATGGCCTTTCAGTAAGCCCTTAGTAAATTTTTCTTTCAAGCCATTAGACTTCTTGTTAAGGTCAACTTCAGAGTCCATTTATCTTATTTTTCAGCCAAAAATATGTATACTAAAATGAATGGGCCTAAAGCCCAATGTCCTAACTACATCCTGGAAGAGAGATGCTCTTCTGTTACAGAAATGATTAAATGCTATGTACATGCTAGGCTGTCGGGCAGTGAAGTTCAGGGCGTTGCTGCCACTGCTTCTAATCTCTCTCGCCATGATTGGTACTCAGTAATGGAGTAAATATTTATTGAAATAACATGAGCCCAAACCAAATCCACAAACAAAGGATTTAAATTTCTCTCCATTAAGTTCTATGGTATCCTTTCAAGGTCGGTCATAATAAACCTGCAAGATCACATGGAGGGCTTGGTAAATTTTGACATTTTAGGGCAGGGAAGACACTTAGAGTTGGGGAAAATCAGAAGTTTGTAGGTTGGTAAGGAAAAGTGGACATAGATTCACTTTAGTTGAGGCCTAGTAGTAGCTCTCGGGCCATAATGCAAGAATGAGCAGGACCTGGTGGAGATCAAAAACTTTATGTTGTTTTTTATATTAGCTAGTCTTCTTTGCCTGAAACCAAAAGCAAGTCTAGTTGCTTTTGGTTGCATGGATCGGTCTCTAAAAAAAAGGGAGGACTTTGACAAAACCAAACATCACTTTTCTCAAGACGGTGTTTTATTCATTCCACTTCTCAGTTCAAAAAGTTCTCTCTTAACCTTAGTTTATTACAGAATTGGGCTTATAGTCAATCACATCTTCAAATGGAGTAAGAGGTTGATAATTATTTTAAAAAGTCTTATGTTTTGATTTATTATTGAAAAAGTTAAAAATATTCCTCAAAAAATTAGGAAACATTTTAGTCAGAAAAATTAAATACCAAAGAAAATAGAGAATTTTAGAAATTGAAATAAACTGCTGCATGGTTTTAAGGAAATAAAAAACATTGACTAAACGCTATCCATTTTTATTTAACATGTATGCATTTTAAAATAATTAAAATATTCGTATGATTTCTGAGGAAATTCAGAGCACCTTCTAAGTATTATTAAGGTATGTGAAAGAAATGACTCTAAAAATTGGGACTGTGCCTGAGGTAGTTGTATCTTAAAAGTTTAAATCACTTTTCAGGGTTGAAGAGTTTCTTTTAAAAGCATAGCTTTGCTTTGTAATAGACTTGCATGTTTTGATTTTCTTCTGCAATATTGCTTAATTGATTTCAAAGGTCAAATAAGAATTTTTCATACTTTGGATAATGGATATACATGTTCAAGGAAATTATGACAAAAATATCATCATATTTTAATAAGATTGCTTCTGTGTGTTCTGGCAGGTATCTCCACTCCGCTATGATCATATACCGTGACTTGAAACCTCACAATGTGCTGCTTTTTACCCTGTATCCCAACGCTGCCATCATTGCAAAGATCGCCGACTACGGGATTGCTCAGTACTGCTGCAGAATGGGGATAAAAACGTCAGAGGGCACACCAGGTGGGTGACAGAGGCCACTGATGATCGCCTTTTCAAGGTGGGAGGCAAAACAGCTCGGTAGCCTATCACAGTATGAACAGAGACACCTTTCACAATTGTGATTGTGATCATTATAGATCAACTAATGTGATTTTCCAGGGCCAAAAAAAAAAAAAAACCCAAAGCAAAAATAAAAGAACAGAATATTTGATATCAAGTTATATTTTTTTAAAAAATTAGATTATTAAAACATTTAAATGTTTTAGTAAGAGGTGGTAAAATGTAACATAGCAGAAATTTCAGTGTAGGTAATTTTGATGCCTAAAAACAGGGCAAACCACATCTAGGTGTACAGACCCTTAACTCTGAAACCCAAAGACCTCTGACAAACTAAAGATTGTTTGTAACAGAATTGATGGCAAAACCTGAACTGAACTGACTTGGGGGTTATTATGATCTTTATGCATCATACTCTGTGAATATGTATGTTTCGCTGAAGAGATATGTATGCTTGATATGGGGCAAAATAAATACGGAGAGAGATCATGACAGAATAACCCAGAGCCCCATCTGTTTCCATTCTGTCCCCACGTGCCCCAGCCTGCTTAATACACAGTAAGCTAAATTTTCCTTGCTGTATCCCGGACCTTTTCTTTATTATTATTGTAAATTTGGCATCAACTTGAAATAATAATAACTATCACCACTGCCACCACCATCCTCAAACGTTTCCTTCCCCAGTACAATTATGTTGGGGAAGAAAAGTAGTTCACTCTAGATGAATTCGAATATCTTGATTTTTCCTTTTAATGAATCTTCCTGTTAAGTTTACATCTTTTAACATGGAGACCTCTGGAGAAATAAAAGACCAAGTAGTTGTTAACCTTCTGCGTGTTTTCTGCTAACCCTGACTGTGATGCTCTCACCCTGTGTTTGCACGTGTGAGGGTTCGTTGTTATTGGCCCAGAGAAGTCAGTAACAGGAGCTTACCTTTCTAGACATGACCAGTGTGCCTGCCACATGCTTCCTCGTGGGCTGATTGTCTCAATTAATCCTTATGACGCTATGAAATAGATCTTCATGGTACCCGCCAGGGTCTACAGATACGTAGGGAAGTTTAAAAAGGTGGTCTGTAGGGTAGTACAAGATGTAAACCCAAGCAGCCTGATATCAGAGTCCCTGGCTTAGCACTACAGAGCTGGGGCCTCAAAGGCAGAACAATTCAGTTATTGACAGTGATCACAGAGCAGCGTCTGGCGACATTTTGAAAGGTAAATATGTGTTAGGTAGTTTCACGTTTAAATAGCTTGGACAGTTTCAACTGTCACTCAGCCTAATGGATATATTTATATTATATCCTGTTCAGAGTGACAGTTAATTCTGGGTCCGTGACAGCTGCACTGTTGAATGAGATGGAAACTGGCTGATGGCTCTAACTCTGTCAACGTCCATATAAATACAATGGTCTTAGGGTAAATAAAATGTTATTCTCTGGGTATGCACTGATAGATAGTGAAACATGCTTAACTTATACTTCTGTGAAAGTAGGAAAGAAAACATGTTTTGTTCACTACTTGATAGATAATCATACCTAATTCAGAAATTCCCCATATTCTTTATCTATGGATCTTTTCTTCATTTGCTCATTGCATTTGTTAAAATGCAGGCTTATGTGAAAAATAATTTCCAAAAATTATTCTTATAAAATGAGTCATATTTCCCATTATTTTAACATAATAATTGTCATGATAATTTCCCAATGGAGAATTATATTTATTCTTTATTCATTTATTCATGCATTTGGCAATAATTTATTGAACATTCACCATGTACCAATCTGATCTGTCACTTAATAGCTGTGTGATGTTCATCAAGATTCACTTTCTGGGTCTTAATTTTCATTTCTGTAAAACGTGATGAGAAAAATAACGCCTACCCCATAGGGTTATTATAAAGGTAAAACGAAATAATCCTTGTAAATGGCATAGAACAGGGCTTGGCATATGGCAAGTGATCAAAAAACTTGTTAACAATTGCTCTGATGGTAAATTTGGATAATATGCATGAGTAAATGTAAATCTTGCTCTCCAGAAGCAAACATTCTAACAGGAGAGACAGGGCTATAAACAAATAATTGTAAAGTTTTATGTCTCTTTCAATAGGAGATCTGTGTATAAGGCACAGTGGTAGCACAAAGGAGCAAGTGATTAATTGAGCTATAAGTCATCAGGATTTCCTTCATAGAGGAGGTGATTTTGGAATTATATCTTACAGGATGAGCTGGAGGTTTGAACAAAAAAATAGGGTGTGTGTATGTGTGGAGAGGACTTTCCTAGCAAAAGGTACTAAGGTAGCAAACAACTTGTCTTATTCAGATAACTGCAAGGAATTCAGTGTGGTTTGAGTGACGGGTGGGGAAATAGCTAAATGTTTGTCAATTTTGGCTGCATATTAGATCATTTGTAAAGGGGTTTTGTTTTGTTGTTCTGTTTTTAAATGTAGCCACTGTAGCTGCATCCTTCACAATTCTAATTTAGTAGGTGTGGAGCGGGGAATCTCAATCCTGCCCCCACCTTAGAATCCCTCGGAGGATTTTCCAATATATGGATCCCAGGACTCCACCCTCAAGAATTCTGATTTTGCTAGTCAGGGGTGGGACCCAGGTATTGTTTTTTTTTTTGTTTTTTTTTTAAATTCCCCAGGTGATACCTTATATACATCAAGGGCTGAGACTCACTCATTCAGGAGGCCCAAGAGCATCTGCAGTTTTTTTAAGTACCCAAAATGATTCTGATATATAGTCCAGTGTGAGAGCCATTTTTTCAGGCTTATGAAGGGCTTTTTAAATTATGCCAAATGGTTTAATCTTTAAGTTATGGGAGTCCATTGAAGAATATTCTTATTTATTAGCAAAAGGTTCCTATCTCTGCCTAATGTAGAAAGTGTGTCATTCCCATAAATGGATTATAGGGTGCGTGGGCAGTTCAAGTTTTGGGACTGTCCCATAGCAAAAAATGTTATTTGTAGAACAACTTTTAACAAGACAATTAGCATTTACTCTAGACTTTTAAGAGTATGAACCTGTGATATAAACAAAAGGTTATGAGACTGAATAAATACGAATAGAGTATAGAATTGTATTTAAATAAAAAGTAATGTCAATCAAATTAATTTAATCTTTCTGAGGCACATTCCAGGCACTAGAGGACATTTTGGGAACAGAGAGTTAAATACAACTTAGTGAACGGTTAGCTGTTGGAATCTAATGAACATGGGCTCTGGAGTCAGACTATCTAGGTTTGAGTCCTTGTTCTACCATTAACTAGGTGAGTGAGGCTGAAGAAGTTAACTAACTTCTTTCCCTGACTAGAAAATAGTACCTAATAATAATACCTAACCTATAGGATTGTTGTGAAAACTAAATGAGTAATCCATTTAAAGTGCTTAGCTGGGCATATTCCTAACTGCCTTTGCCATCCCGGATTCCCAGGGGGCTGCTGGACCCCTTTTGGGGTCCCCTTTCCTGTGCTAGGACTTGGGAGCTCTCTACAGGTCACCCGTGGATCCCCTCATTTGTTTCTTCTCTCTCAGGGTCACTGTCGTGCACTTCTGGTGTCCAATCTGAAAAGTATGGTTTCATATATTGTGTCTGGTTATTTAGTTGGTTTTTGCAGGTTGGTAAATCTCATTCCTGTTATGCCATCTTGGCTGGAAGCAGAAGGGACATATGTTTCAACAAATGACTTATTTGAACAGCCCAGCATACCAATGTACATTTAGATTTCAGTTAGCACTTAATCTTTTTAATGTTTCAGGGTCATTGGTGCTAAACAGGGTATGCATATAGTATGGCAGCGTGCTTCATGAGTACCAACCGTAGATCAATCACAATCAAGTACCTCATGTGACAATATTGTCTCTTTGTAAATTTGCAGGAATTATGCCTGATTTCTAGCTTTTCCCAATGGCGGGTAATATTAACAGTATTAATTTTTGTCTCAAATTAAACTTAGTGGTGAACATGTTGAATAGCTTCTACTGCATTGATAACAAATATAATTAAATATAAGGAAAGTTCTTGAAGAATTTGCAGTTTCTGCCCTAGGGGAGACCACAGTGATAAGGATACACATGCAATATCTTGGAGGATCTTCTCATAGTATAAACTGATGATTAAACTTTATGTTGGAAGCTCAAGTCTTAACACCCTTTAGCCGTGCTTTCCCCCACCTCCCCATTTTGCTTTTTAATGTGAAGCACTCCATGATGAAACATCTCCAGCAAGTCGTTTTAAAGTAAGTTTGATTTGCAAAACATAAGACCATAAGGTGAAAGCAGCAAATGCTGTTGAGCAGGCCAGTAGATGTTTTCCTAATGCACTAGTAGAACCAAATCTTAACATACTAGTGATATAGCGATACATCTATATCTGTGCCCAGATGTGCTTAAGTTTTTTTAAAATATCAATATACTGTAAATTCTGTTTTAAAAATGTATATTCTTTTTCTACTTGACAATATTTCATAGAAAGTCTTCTATGTCAAATAGTTTTAATAATTGCATAATATCTCACTGATATTATGTACTGTAATTTACCTAATCAACCTTATTTTGATGTGTATGCATTTTTCCTAAATGTTTTATATTATTAATAGTGCTTAACAAATTTGTAAATTTTGAATTTTCACTTATAAAACTATTAAATGTTAAATTTCTAGGAATGGTATTGCCGGGTATACACATTTTGAATTTTGAAACACTGCCTAATTGCCCTCTGGAAAGGTGGTTTCATTTCATACTCCTCTATGGAAATAAATGAAGAACATGCAAATGAGAACAAGCAAAGGCTACTTATTCAGAGCTTGCTGTCGCAAGGGAGTCAGCCACTGTCTCTTGTATTTGGCAGAGACTCAGAGGTAGACAGAGGAGTGGAAAAGTTTTGTAGCAGACAAAAGGGAACACTTCAGGTATGCCTGATTGGAGGCTGTCGGCCTGGGGAAGCTGGGGGCAGCTGACTAGAAGCATGGCATTGCTTAGGGTATCATATTTAGCCTTCTTTGGTCCTAAGATGGAAATGGGGACAAAAATTAGAAAAGCTGGCATTTATGGATCAAGTCCTGGCTATTTTGATTTGATTATTACAGGGATTGTGGTTTAGCTTCCTGGAGAGGTTGCTGCAGATAGGGGGTCAAAGTTCTATGTTTATATATATGGTCTGGCCATTGTCCATTTGCATATTCAGTCTGTCACCCAATACTTGAATTAGAGCATCCATTCCCCATTCTAGGACTGTTAAATCTTTTTTTTCCCTAAACAAATCAATTTTATTGATACATATTAATAAAGCATACAGTCCATCCAAAGTGTACAATCAATGGTATTTGGTATAATCATATAGCTGTGCGTTCATTAATTCAATCATTATTAGAGCACATTCATTATTTCAATAATAATAATAATAAACAAAAAAACAGACAAAAAATTCATCCCTGCTGTGTATCGCTGCTATTTCTCACTATTCTTGTATATTTGTTTGTTTTTTAAAGCAGTAATATTGAGATACATTCACATACCATGCAATCTATCCAAAGTATATAATCAGTAGTTTTTAGTATAATCACAATGTTGTGCATTCATCATCACAAAAAAATGTATAACAATTTCATTACTCCAAACAGAAAAATTACATTCAATCTCTCTATCCTTCCCTACCCTTACATAACCACTAATCTAATTTCGCCTTTATAAATTGATTTATATTTACATTTTATATAAATGGAATCATACAATATGTAGTACTTTGTGCCTGTTTTCTTTCACTTAGCATAATGACTTTTTTGTCTGATATTAACATCTTGTAGTATTAACATACATTAGTTCAGTTTCAAAGAAAAATGGTCTTATATATATATACTTTTATCTATTTTCATATTTCACATGTGACTTTACTATGCTCTACAGTTAACATGTCACATGTTTTTTCTAACAAATCAATTTTATTGATACATATTAATAAACTTACAATTCATCCAAAGTGTACAATCAATGGTGTTTGCTATAGTCACATAGTTGTGCATTCATCACATCAGTCGTTATTAGAGCATTTTCATTATTTCACTACTAATAATAATAAACAAAAAACAGACAACCAAACAAACAAGTGCCTCCCCCACTGTACATAGCTGCTGTTTCTGGCTATTCTATCCAAAGTGTGTAACCAATGGCTTTTAGTATAATCACAATGTGGTGCATTCACCATCTCAAAAATTTTACAACAATTTCATTACTCGAGAAAGAAAGACTCCACACCCCTTAGCATTCCTTCCTCAGACCCACATAACCACTAATCGTGTAATATTAATATATATTAGTTCAGTTTCAAAGAAAAATGGTCTTATATATGCACTTTTATCCATATTCATATTTCATATGCGATTTTACTATGCTATACAGTTGCATGTTACGATTTTTAGCTTTCTTTTTAGTAAAGGAAAGTGAAAAATGACCTTAGACTTTATCTTTAAATCACTGTCATATTCATATAATAGTACTGCTAGTTACAAACATTATGTTGTGCTTTCACCTTTTCTAATCATTTCCAAAGATTAATATGCAACTTTTTTTAATGAATTCTGCACAAATAAACCCTCAGCTTTCCATTCTCTAACCTTATTCTGTTTTCTGGTGACCTATATATAAGTTATCAACTCCAAGAGATTACACAATATATTTAGTTCATAGTAGCACAATCATACAATATTTGTCCTTTTCTGTCTGGCTTGCTTCGTTAAACATAATGTCCTCTAGTTTCATCCATGTTGTCATATGCTTTAAGAGTTCATTTCTTCTTACCACTGCATTATATTCCCTCATGTGTATACACCACAGTTTGTTTATCCGTTAATCGGTTTACGGACATCATGGTTGAATCCATCTTTTGGCAAGCGTGAATAATGCCACTGTTAATATCACTGTGCAGATGTCTGTTCGTGTCACTGCTCTCTGTTCTTCTGGGTATATACCCAGTAGTGGTATCGCCGGGTCACGTGGCAAGTCTATATTCAGCTTCTTTAGGAACTGCCAAAAAGTCCTCCATAGTGGCTGTACCATTCTACATTCCCACCAACAGTGAATAATTTTTCCTGTCTCTCCACATCCTCTCCAACACCTGTAATTCTCTGTCTTTTTAATAGTGGCCATTCTGATAGGTGTGAAATGATATCTCATTGTAGTTTTGATTTACATTTCCCTAATCGCTAGTGATATTGAACATTTTTTTCATGTCTTTTTTTTGCCATTTGTATTTCTTCTTTGAAATACAAAGAAGAAATTTTTAAATTGGGTTGTTTGTCCTTTTGTTGTTGAGTTGTAGCATCTCTTTATATATCCTGGATATTAAACCCTTATAGGATATGTGATTGCCAAATATTTTCTCCTATTGATCCATCTGCCTTTTCACCCTTTTGACAAAGTCCTTTGAGGTGCAAAAGTGTTTAATTTTGAGGCGGTCCCATTTATCTATTTTTTCTTTTGTTGCTCGCGCTTTGGGTGTAAGGTTTAAGAGACCCGCACCTGCTACAAGGTCTTGCAGATGCTTCCTTATGTTATCTTCTAGGAGTTTTATGGTGCTGGCTTTTATGTTTAGGTCTTTGATCCATTTTGAGTTTATTCTTATATAAGGAGTAAGATAGGGGTCCTCTTTCATTCTTTTGGCTATAGATATCCAGTTCTCCCAGCACCTTTGTTGAAGAGACTGCTTTTTCCCATTAGCGTGGGCTTGGTAGTTTTGTCAAAAACTAGTTGAGTGTCTAGGTGAGGGTTTATTTCTGGGTTCTCAGTTCTATTCCACTGACTGATGTGTCTGTCTTTCTGCCATGGCCATGCTGTTTTGACCACTGTAGCTTTGTAATATGTTTCAAGGCCAGGCAGTGAAATTCCTCCTTTGTTGCTCTTCCTTTTTAGAATGCTTTTTGCTATTTGGGTACACTTTCCCATCCAAATGAATTTGGTAATTGCCTTTTCTATTTCTGTAAAGTAGTTTGCTGGAATTTTGATTAGTATTGCATTGACTCTATAGATCAGTTTGGGTAGCATTGATATCTTCATGATATTTTTTAGTCTTCCGTTCCAAGAACACAGAAGGTCTTTCTATTTGTTTAGGTCTTCATTGATTTTTTTTTTTTTTTTGTAGTTCTCTGCATATAGGTCTTGTACTTCTTTGGTTAAATTGATTCCTAGGAATTTGAGACTTTTTGTTCCTATTGTAAATGGAATTTTTTCCCTGATTTCCTCCCCAGATTGTTCAGTACTATTGTACAGAAACATTACTGATTTTTGTGTGTTTATCTTACATAATGCCACTTTGCTGAACTCATTTATTAGCTCAAGTAGCTTTGTCATAGACATTTCAGAATTTTCTAAATACAGGATCATGTCATCTGTGAATGAGAGTTTTATTTCCTCTTTTCCTATTTGGATGCCTTTTTTTCCCCCTTTGTCTAATGGCTATAGCTAGAACTTCTAGCACAATATTAAAATAACAATATTGATAATGGGCATCCTTGTCTTGTTCCTAATCTTACAGGGAAGGCTTTCAACCTTTCCTCATTGAATATGATGTTGGCTGTGGGTTTTTCATATATGCCCTTTATCATTGAGGAATGTTCCTTCTATTCCTAGCTTTCAAAGTGTTTTTATCAAGAAAGGATCCTGGATTTTGTCGAATGCCTTTTCTGTGTCAATTGAGATGATCATGTGTTTTTTTTTCCTTCAATTTGTTAATGTGGTGTATTACATTAATTGATTTTCTTATGTTGAAAACTCTTTCATACCAGGAATAAATCCCACTTGGTTGAGATGTATAAATCTTTGTATATGCTGTCGGATTCTATTTGCAAGAATTTCGTGTAGAATTTTTGCATCTATATTCATTAGAGAGATTGGTCTGTAATTTTCTGTTCTTGTAGATCTTTATCTGGCTTTGGTATTAAGGTGATGCTGACTTCATAAAATGTGTTGGGTAATTTTCTCTCCTCTTCTATTTTTTGGAAGAGTTTAGCAGGATTGGTATTAATTCTTCTTGAAATGCTTGGTGGAATTCACCTGTGAAGCCATCAGGTCTTGGATTCTTCTTTGTCAGGAGGATTTTGATGACTAATTCAATCTCTTTGAATGTGATTGGTTTGTTAATTCTTGTATTTCTTGTAGCATCAGTGTAGGTTGTGCATTTTTAGGAATTTGTCCATTTCATCTAGGTTGTCTAGTTTGTTGGCAGTTTCTCATAATATCCTCATATGATCCTTTTTATTTCTGTGGGGTCAGTCATAATGTCCCCCCTTTCGTTTCTGATTTTATTTATTTGCATCTTCTATCTTTTTTTCTTTATTAGTCTAGCTAAGGGTTTGTCAATTTTATTGATCTTCTCAAAGAACCAGCTTTTGGTTTTGTTGATTTTCTCTGTTGTTTTTTGTTCTCAATTTCATTTATTTCTGTTTTAATCTTTATTCTTTCTTTCCTTCTGCTTGCTTTGGGAATGGTTTGCTGTTCTTTTTCTTGTTTCTCCAGTTGTTCAGTTTGAACTTTGATTTTTAGCTCTTCTTTTTTAATGTAGGTGTTTAGAGCTATAAATTTCCATCTCATCACTGTCTTCACTATATCCCTTTAAGTTTTGATAAGTTGTGTTCTTGTTTTCATTTGTCTTAATATATTTACTGATTTCACTTACAATTTCTTCTTTGACCCACTGATGTTTAAGAGTGTGTTGTTTAGACTCCACATATTTGCAAATTTTCCCCTTTCCTGTCTATTATTGATTTCCATTTTCACTCCGTTATGATCTGAGAAGGTGCTTTGTATAATTTCAGTCTTTTCATATTTATTGAGACCTATCTTGTGACCTAACATGTGGTCTATCCTGGAGAAAGATCCATGAGCACTTGAGAAAAATGTATAACCCACTGATTTGGGATGCAGTGTTCTATATATGTCTGTTCTAGCTCGTTTATTATATTGTTCCAGTTCTTTGTTTCCTTGTTGCTATTGTGTCTAGTTGTTCTTAGTAATTATGTAAGGGGTGTGTTGAAGTCTCCAACTATTATTGTATAGATGTTCATTTCTCCATTCATTTTTGCCAAAGTTTGCCTCATGTATTTTGGGGAACCCTGGTTAGGTGTATAGATATTTATGACTATTTCTTCCTGGTGAATTTTCCCTTTCAGTATATTATGGCCTTCTGTATCTCTTATGATATATTGTGTATAAAGTGTGTTTTGTCTGATATTAGTATACGTATCCCTGTTCTTTTTTCATTACTGTTTGCATAGAGTATCTTTTTCCAACCTTTTACTTTCAGCTGGTTTGTATCCCTGGGTCTAAGGTGAGTCTTTCGTAGGCAGCATATGGATGGATCATGTTTTTTTATCCATTCTGTCAGCCTATAACTTTTGATTGGGGAGTTTAATCCTTTCACATTCAGTGATATTGCTATAAATGTATTATTTACTTCCACCATTTTATTCTTTGGTTTTCATATGTCATACCTTACTTTCATCTGTGTTTTTACTCTTTTGGTTATCCTTTCCACTATTCTTGCCTTCTACACCCTCCTCCAAGCCTCTTTCTCCTGTCTTTGTCTTTCCGTCTGTAAGGCTCCCTTTAATATTTCCTTCAAAGGCAGGTTCCTTTTTATAAACTCTCTTAGTTCCTGTTTGTTTGTGAATATTTTAAACTTGCTTTCATATTTGAAGGACAATTTTGCTGGATAAAGAATTCTCAGCTGGAAATTTTTCTCTTTTAGTATCCTAATTTTATGATACCACTGTCTTCTCACCTCCAGGGTTTCTGATGAGAAATCCACAGTAGGTCTTACTTGGCATCCCTTGTATGCGATGGTTTGCTTCTGTCTTGCTGCTCTCAGAATTTTCTCTTTATCTTTGATGTTTGAAATTCTGTGTAGTATGTGTCTTGGAATAGGTATATTTGCATTTATTCTGATTGGGGTACGCTGGGCTTCTTGGACTTGTAAGTTCATTTCTTCATGAGAGTTGGGAAATTTTCAGCCATTAGTTCCTCAAATATTCTTTCTGCCTCTTTTCCCTTCTCTTCTCCTTCTGGAACTCTCATAAGATAAATATTGTTGCACTTTGTGTTATTGTTCAACTCCCTGAGCCCCTGCTCAATTTTTTCCATTCTTTTCTGTCTCTGTTCTTCTTTCTTCAATTTCAGCTGTTCTATTTTCTGTATCACTTATTCTTTCTTCTGTCATTTTGAGTCTACTGTTGTATGCTTCTAATGTGTTTTTTCAATCTCACCTATTGTGTCTTTCATTCCCATGAGCTCTTTTACTTTTCTATTCAGGCTTTCAAATCCTTCTTTGTGCTCACTCAGGGTCTTCTTGATGTCCCTTATCTCTTTAGCCTTATTGTCTTCAACTCATTAATTTGATTTTGGAAATTTGTATGGATATTGTTGATTAGTTGTATCAAATCCTGTGTCTTTTCTGGGACACTGATACATTCCTTTGATTGGGCCAAGTCTTCCATTTTCTTAGTATGCCTTGTAATTTTTTGCTGATGTCTAGGCATCTGACTAGGATGGTAGTTTACTCTGATGCTCAATTTCTCTTTCTTTCGTAGGGATTTAGTGGTTGGAGGCTGTATACTGCTGCCATTCTTTGAATATTGGTTCAACCTGTTCTAGGTTTTTAGGATTGTCACTGTTAGTTGCTCAAATCTGGGCCTTGGACCCAGTAATGGTTTGCAGACCCGTTTCCAAGGGCCTTGAGGAAGGTGGCTGTAAAGGTCCAAAAAACCTCTCTTATTTACTTTTAATTTCCCTCTGCATCCTCAACAACCAGTCCCGGTTAGTAGAAAAGATATTTGAGAGAGTCAGATCTCTTTAGTCCCATTTTGGCTCCCAAGGCAAACAATGGTGTAGTCTCACCCGGCTTAGAAGGGCTCCTCGGACAAAGCAAACCAAATTTGTGGGTCAAAAGCTGAGTCAGCCTTAGACTGCTTCCCTCTCGCTCCCGTTTCCTGGGGAGGTGGATCCCTGTAGCTCCCTTTGTCTGTAGCAGCTGGCCCTATGTCCTGTGAATTCTAAATTTTCTATAGGGTGGGGAAGGATGCCAGCAGTTGCAGCTGCAGCTTTAACTCAAAGTTTTGGCATTAAGATTCTTTTCATTTGCCCCTCTCTCTTCTGAGTGGTGTTTAGCCTTACCCTGGTGTCCTAAACCCTAGAACATTTTTTTCAGGGCTGTTTCTGCTTGTCCTCTAGCTATTTTTCTGGGAGAGGAGAGAATCACATGTCTTTCTAGTCTGCCATCTTCCCAGAAGTCCTCCTGTTATTCTTTTTTTTTTTTTTTTTT